>JARVGP010000303.1:0-52492 GCA_029876185.1 Mansonella ozzardi | reverse complement strand
TTTCTCCTACATTACAAGTATTAATAGATTCTAACTTTTTAGAAAGAATTTCCCATTTTCGGAAAGCATTGCGCCCGCAGTATCTAAATTACTGAGTGCAAAGGGAAACTTCACGTTCCAAATAGTATCAGTCATTATTGATTTGAACTGAGTGGTCATAAACAAGAAAATAAACTTGAGAAAAATAATGAACTACCAATGGAAGACTCAATTTATTTAAATTCATTGTTGTACGCTCGCATAAAGCTACGAGAATATAACACAAAGGGTATTTAACTTGCAAAAGAGTAAAAATATGAGTCGAACAAAGTATCTCAAATCGACAAAACAATCAAATAACACTGATGCAAATCGAGTTAGAACTAATTAGTTTTATATTGAGCGACAATAAAATATGCATTGGAGGATTATTATTTCAACTTTCTGGATCATTGCGAAGAATTTGCTACTTGACTATGTGACGCCAGTAGCATCGTCACCAAATCCAACTGTTGAAATGCTTATTCCCTTGGCAAGTTTTGAAAAACTAGAATACAAAACAATTGACGCAGTAGTTGTACAGCAGCAAAATTCAAACCACTCCATAACTTGAATAACTTCTGAAGATAAAAAAAGATACTTCTGGTCATTTTCAGAATTTATACATTTGAATCTCATTACCTCACACAACGAATCAGTAATGCGTTGCATATCTTTCTTGTCATATATTGAAGCTTAAATCGCACGATACTATTATACTGGTGTATTTTGGATATCCACTTTAGAAATGGACCCAGTGAATTATGAATATCATATAAGTACAAGTTAGGAGTTCTACTGAGACAGAAAAATATGTATTTTATGCGGATGGAACAAAATTGCAAAATCATAGCAACAAAAGAGAAGTGAAGGAAAAAATAAATAATTGATCAAAAAAAGAATGCTAAATTATGTATGTCTAATTAAAAAATAAATTAAAAAAAATTATATCTGTCCGTCAACTGCAAATTGAACGCATGTGGCCATCCGAGACAATATATATCTGGACTTCATAATGACAGAAGATATAACGTCAATGCAGTTTCATTCTAGATACTATTGCTGAATAATTAATTAATAAGAGACTTTTTCAAAGCACAATAAAAGTAAATTTTAAAATTAAAAACACTCAAAACCATTTATAAGGAACCTTATACAAGGAACCTTCATTACATTCCAATACTGCATATCTTATCATCTTTCTTCATTAAATCTCAAATGATTCCCATTGGTTTCAGCACGATAAGACAAAAAAATCACAAAACATAAACAACAAAGAAAAAAGATTAAAAAAATCAGCCTGAGATATTTTGGTTGGAGATCAAAAATTCTATGTTTTTCAACAATTTCTAAATAGTAAACATTCATAAGACAGATTCACTGATTATGTTAGCATACGCGCGCTACGCAGAAAAGTCTCAACAAAGTTCAAAGTTTGTGAATACTGAAACTGCAGCAGCGGTAATGATTGAACATCCTGCTGTCGACGGGTTTCCATCTCTAAGCGCTCCATATTGATAGCCAACTGACCTGCGGGAAGTTCAAGACTTCCATGACTTGTCTGTTGTGCTTCGACTTTAACCAATTCTGTCCAATCTGATATTTGTGACTGTAAACAAAGTTGGGCAATTAATTGCAAAACAACAAAATAACACCTATAAGGATCAGTGGCCACAACTGCGATTCAAAAATTGCTTATAATAGGAGATTGAAATCCAATAATTTGTTATTTATATTTTTTGTTTGGTGATTTCTATAAAAAAATTTAATGAAGCTATAGCAGATCTATATTTGTTTTGAAATCTAAGAAATTCAGTTCCAAACTGAATTTGGAATGAAAACTCGAAATACTCAAGCTTCCGAATAAAGCTGTTTCAAAAACTACATAAAGTTAGACGAAATCAACTTGACTAAAATCAAATCTTCTCATCCCATAAAGAGTTAGTGTAGTGAACATTTTATCATGAAGAAAAGATTGTAAGGAAGATCAAAAGTACAAACATGGCGTCTCAGCAAATTTTTAAACCAATAATTGAGTAAGACTCTACTTAACCTAACGTGTTAACTTATCGACAAGAAGAATTTTCAACAAAGAACACCTGTAAGGGTTGAAGATACTGCTTATATATGTTTAACATCAATTCCGGGTTCATCTTACGCAGCGCTTGTTCCTGAGCAAATACAAAAACAGACAAATAGTACTGTAACCCATCGCTAAGATATGAATAACGTATATTGATTATATCGCACCAGAAAAAACCGAGTTCTCTACGAAATACTTCGTAATTAAGTTTGGAACGAAATAAATCAATAATCCATGCAAGAAGTTGTGCCTCGAATTTTAATCTGAAATAAAGTCTTAACAGCAACCTTCAAAATTTCAGGTAATTATTTACTTACTCAATTTTGAACCTTTTGCTTTTCAAAATAAAGCATCTAAATTACGGTGCTAACTGTATGAATTATAATCAGGAATACGAATGAAGTTACTGCAGAGCAACTTCAGGACTGACTTCAACGAAATTGAATTTAACAAAATGACTAAAGCCCTTACAGATTAAAAAAAACTACATTTAATAGAAATACTAATTATGTAATTCTGCGAAATTTAGAAAAAAACGACGAAGCTTTAATTTTTTTTACTCACAACTTTTCATCATGAATGTTGGTTTTGTGAAGATTTTTTCTCCTGAAAGAAAAAAATGGTAAGAAAATGATGCTAGAGAGCAATAAACTTTGAAGGAATGTCAAAGAATAAAAATTGTAGTATTTCGAACCTAATTAGAATTTAATAACATTAAAAAACGAGAATCGATTACGACTTTCATTTTCTACAAACATATCCACTAACTTTACTATAACTTATAATGCATGATTTCTCTTCTGAACTATGATGTCATTCCTACACTTTAAAACTTCATTTTTTCAAGTCATCTGTCATATTTTCAATTATGATAACCAAAACTTACTGTATTTCGCCACTTTGGATCATGCTGAACAATTTCCGGATGATAAGTACTTGAGCTATTGGTTCAAATTTCGACAAGAACATTTTGAAAGTATCCATGCATACGACTCGCACTTCGCACAGTGTGCATTCTTCACAGCATATCAAGAAGTCAGTAAGGAACTCCTGAACTTGTAAATAGTTGAACAAATAGAATTAGAAACAATATCATCCAATTCTATTTGTTTTTCAATGATCCGTTTATTCTTAAGGATTAAATGTTTCAATATTCTTCAAGATTTTCGAAGCATAGTATAATAACTGAAAATTTCTTTTAATCTTGAAAATTATTAAACGAACTCGGCATATAAAAACAAGTTTACAAGAAATTTCCTGAACCATACTAAAAAGAAAGTCCATTGATTTCGTTCTATTGACTCAATCTCGACAGCAGTCAAACAATTCCGCAATACTAGAACTACATAACCAACATTGAACATGTTTGAAGTTGAAATATGCAGCGAATAGCGGAGTGGACCAAGGATAAGTTTAAGATAATGTTCAGGCGCAAATACTTGTGGAAGTGCACAAAACTTTGACCTAAAAATTCACTTATATTTGAGCTTATTAAGCAAGATACGAATTATACTTTTTTCATAATCTCCTCTTTTCTATTTTCTTGTTCGCATACTTCTTACTTATAAGTGTGGTGGGGAGAAGTATAAACCTGGATAACTGTAAAAAACCCTATGGAAATTTAGATACCTAAAGTTTCGAAATTAAATCCAGTGATGAAAACAAATACAACACGAATTTGAAAAGTCTAAATACCTGCTTGGATGTCACAACTTTTACAAAATACTTACTTCAAAGAATTAGCCAAAACAAGTGTATTGAGAGGTAGTCGCCGATCAGAAAATTTATAAATTTCATCCAGTCTTATAATAAATGCTTCCATATAATGACTTGGGATATATGTGCATGCCAACACTTTATCGAACAGCTCATCCAATAATTCGTAATTTTTGCTCATCGATAAACTAAAAAACGAGTTACGTAATTAAGAATTTACAAACAAAGGAACAGCTATTTTGCCAACAAATAACAGCCAAAACAGGTCCTTACCTTGAACATCAACTCATAAAGCATTTGTTCAATAATTAATACTCGTTGTCCATGGTCTAAAACCTATGAGTTCTGTAACAGAGAAATGCAAAACTTACGTAAAAATTCGTAAAAACATAAAAACAGCTGCTAAAAAAAGATCAGAAGATGATGATTCTGGCAATGTCGCAGCATAGTTATCGCCCAAATAATCGGCTTCCAAATTTGGAAAATATCCTTTATTTAATTGATCATTTTGATGATTCAACATGACATTTTTCTCGAATCGTTCAATCCAAGATGGTATATAAACTTTTCTAACATCGCGGATTAAACTAAATTTGAAAAAATTTGCAAAACGCGAGACGCATCATAAGTATATATCTGACAGCGGCTTTCGTTGATTTTCAAACACACTTTAAGAGTATAAGTGAACAATCATATTTTCTTTCTTAAAAAACATGTGAAAATTGAATCAAGATGTTGCTCGAATAAATAAAGTTAAGGTATGATAAGGTAAGATTTATAAGATAAATAAGAATGCTATCATGCAAACATTTGAAGTCAATAACCCACAAAAAACACCCCAAGAAAAAACTTTATTGTACCATTACTGTAAAAAAGACTTACCGTTTGCCTCGGTTCTTCATGTCTGGTATTATTCCTTCGATAAAGCTTCCAAGTAACATAAATGCCTTCCATGAAATGACACGATCGGAGCATTCAAGCAGAACAGCTAGTCTGAAAATTTCGGTAATAATATAAGATTCAATATAAAATAAGCATTAGAAAACAACTGTCTTGGAACTGATTACAATGGACTTGGAGAGTAATTTAAATCTGATGGATATTACTTATGTTCTTATTTCTTATGCCATATTTATATAATACAGACATGTTAATTGAAATGATGGACGCAAGAAACTATTGCGAGAATCTTCTATTCAACAGGTAACACTTGTATATCTAAACTTACTTGTCGTTGGTATTTCCATATGATGTTAATAATATCAAAATATTTTCCAGAATGGCCTCGGAAACACCATTTTCGATGAAATCTTTGTCGTATTCTTCGATGACTGCTCGAAATAATTCACGATAAATGTCCTCGATAACATGATCGGTTGCAGTAATTATCAGTTCATGCATTTCATCGTATTTCTTATATGCCAACTGATGGAAAATCTGTGCAAGAATCTCTCTACTTGTCCGGTCATTCTCGTTTTCTATTATTTCGCTGTAAGCAAACTAATCATAGAAAACTTCTATTGATTTGATAGTTTAATGGTCATTTCTAATATAACTTACTCAATCGTTATCAAATATGACACGTCTAGATCTTTAGAAGATGGAATGGAACTTGCTTTAGCAACCATAATATGGATAACTTTCAAACCGAAGACAAGATCTTTTGTCTCATCCGCTATAAATAACGCAGCAAATTTACTGCGCCATATACCTGATTATTATTGAAACTACTACTGAAACTTTGAATTGCTATGTTTTTCACTATTCAAGAGATTAATGTAAATTGATCTTCGCAGATGAAACATTATTTTTTCTGAGAGTAAACGCATGTTACATGATCATGCATCATAAATATCAAAAAAAAAAAGATCAAATCTACACTAACCTTTCATGATCGGAAGATGAACAAACTATTTGGTCGTTGGGTATAATCAGATGCAAAAATAGACTTTTCAGTCCCAAAAAAGCCATCAAACTTCAGCAATCTAGCAAACCACAATCACTCCTAATAAATGAATTCGCTTTTCGAAAGGCGAGAAAATGATATGCCGTACAAGTATGTCATGATCCATAAATCAAAAAAGTTGGGGAAAGAAGAACTTCATTGATTGGTAAAGAACTATATTGGAAAATTTATTTCTCTGATGGAATTGAATAAGAACAAATTTATGTAAATCTAAACTTAATAATATTTTCCGCTTGCTAGCATTAAGCGGGATCTGCATGTTGAAGATAGAGAAACAACTAGAAAATGACTTAAAATTTAAAGAAAAAACCGAAAGTAATGAAAAATCTGGAAAAATACTTATCCAATGTATCCTTCTTAGACATCCCGTTAAATCAATACCAAATCAAATGATTATTTAGAAAGTAAATTCAAGTACTACTGCGAATCTCGCTTCATGTTATAACATAAAAAATTCCAAAAAAATCTTTATTTGATGAAATTTAATATATAATGGAGACAAATTACCTTTTTTCCGCTCCTCATTCACCAAGAACCATTAGTTAGTTATTCCTGACGCCAAAGTTATCAACCAGAAATTGCTGGCCTAAAATTAGAGTCTCCATTAGATGGCGGTCATGTCAATATAAGACAGCCTACCTTTTCGATCTTTTATTAGCATATAATAAAAACGTTACAATACTAACTCATATCTTCCAAATGGCTAGTTCTATACCGTATTTTGAAACGAACTTTGTACACATGAAGTCTTTATTACAACTTGTCAATATCACGCACTAGCAAAGAACTGAATTACACTTTATATTACAAATGGAACAATCATTATGAATCAAATTTGAAATATCTAAATGAAAGGATTAGGTACGGAAAGTAAGAATAAGAACTTCCTGCACAAGTTAATATTTGGAATGTAAAAATAGATGACTCTAACTTTTCCTTAGAATTATAAGTGATTTTTTTAATTTTCCTCAAACAATATAAACACTATATGATTCCATTTGTAATAGCTTTTGGTCCAACCATTTTTTTTTTTATAACCGACAATTAACGGATCATAATCAAATTTATTATAATAAAAATGAAATCTGAAAGCATGTTCAAATCGTTAATTTCTTTGTAAATATCGAAAACAGTTTCCCAATTCCAGATCATGTAAATTAAAGAATCTTCTGGAAAGTAAAAACATAAAATCCTATGCCAATCACCGGCAAAAGTTATTTATAAGGAAAAAATACAAAGTATTCACAGAAAAAAACATCACAGCATTTCACATCATGCATGGAAAAAGTAAAAAAAAAAATGCAATATATGGGATGGAACTGAAATGAAAGAAAAAAATTGGAGACAGTTCAAATTAATAACATTACTTTCGTAAATTCTTACATTTCCTAAACTTCAGCCGGCACAAATTTCGGAATCAGTTTAATAAATGAAATGCTAGCTGCAATATTCTATCACTAAGAAAATTTTCAAATTTTATTTCAATCATCGTAACAGAGCAAAATGAAATAATGACCGCAAATGCTGGAAGTTAAAGGAAACTCGAATTATTGAAATACAGCAATGCCGAAGAAAAGAAATAATTTCCTGCACATTAAAATGCAGAAATTACTCACTTATCATGGCGTTAAAGCTATAATCAGAATAAATAAAACAATGATAATTGATTTTAATTAATATAACCAGCAATTGGAAAACAAAATGGAATAGCAAAACAGAAAAAAATAACTAAATTGATCCAATATTGTTAAGAGGCGAAATAACAGTCGCAATAATATGTCGTAAAATTTTCAGAATGATCTGAGGTCTGATAAATGCGCGACTTCTTACTTACACTCGTTACTCTAACCGCAGAACTAAATATATCCCATTAAAGTGTTAATGATGAAAAAATACATAAATTTAAATCCAATCAATCTACCAATGATATTATTACCCGAACTCTCAAAGAAAAAGGGACAATTAAAAGGAGCAGTTTCATATAATTTCTCAAAAATTTCTGCCTTCAAACATGAATTCTAAAGAAACATTAAAAAATAATTTTTACAGGATTTTAAAAAAGTGTGGAACCAAAGTTGATATTCATAAATAATTTCTCTGTCGTTTAATTTATGTACCATTCGACTACTTAGACATAACGATTTCCCATATGCTCAGAAAAATCGAGATTTGGTCTAGTAAGATTAAATAATCGAAATTTCAAGAATTTCATCTTAGACCATCTTAACTTTTTAATTTCTAATGTATTCAAAGAAGTGAATCAGAAAGAACCTTTCAAATTGCCTCACAGATTGAATAAATTTTCAAATCTAGCAACTTGCTCTTTTCAAGGACTTAAAATTGTAGAATCGATTCCAGAATCCAATTCTATTTCATCCGATGATAACGTAACTTGCTTTGTCACATGTGTTCGCCTGTAATGATCTTCCGTTTCTTGAAAAATCAACTGCTTCAATGTTTCTTTTGGTAAATCGTCATATTCGATTTCGTAAGTAAATGGTTCTTCGCAGATGGGCTGAAAAATATTCTATTTAATTTTTGGATAGAATGCAATTTATTCTGACACTAACTTTTAAAACCATCCGCATAGAATATTGAGCATACAAAGTTTTTCGAATAATGAGGGCGCACACCACCAAAATGATTTGATGAAAATAAAATATATGAAATTTTATGAAAAAATAAATTGAGAAATTAAACCCAAAAAAGAGGAATATAAAAGGAATATAATACTTCGTCATTCGGATCATAATACTGTTCCAGATATGGATGTGCAAGAGCATCTTCGATACTGATTCGTTTGTTCGGATTAAAAGTTAGCATTTTATCCAACAAGTCGAGTGCACGCGGATCTGCATTTGGATACATTCGCAACCATGGCTGCTTTATCTTGTGTGGCAATGAAAGCAAGTATGAACGAGCCTAAATACAAATAGAAGCTAAAATAATGGATTCCCATTATTTTATTACCTATTTATTCCCATTATTTAATAAGCAAATCTACAGTTCTTTAGTTCAAGTATGACAATGGAAGTATTATTATTTCTGCAAAGTAACAGCAATATGGCAATGGCAATAGTAGTTCATAAGGTAATAAATAAAAACAAAACCTTATCGTTGATGATGCATTGCAAATCTTCCTGGCTTGGTGACCCAATAACGCCCAGGATTAAATTCAATTGATCCAGATAATGCTTTCCGGGAAAAAGAGGTCGATTACTTAACATTTCGGCTAAGATACAACCAATTGACCAAACATCAATTGATTTTGTATAACCCTTTGAATTCAACATAATTTCAGGTGCACGATACCACCTGGAAGGAATAAAAGTTCAAGGATGCCGGCTGCAATTGGTAAAAAAATGTGCTTGTTAATTCAAAGATATAAAATGGAAAAAAAAATAGTCAGGCATTAAGTCAGATAATCGACTCGCAAATTTCAAATGTAATTAGAAAACCAAAAACATTTCAAAAAATATATTGTCACAGCGATTCAGAAAAAATTTATCAAAATTAGTCAGTAGAAAATGTTTAACCTAGTTGCCACATATTCTGTCAGCACTCCTGTATGATCATGTTCAGGATCTGTTATTCGAGCAAGGCCAAAATCGCAAATCTGAAGCGTGAATTCAAAAAAATTTTCCAACAGTGCAATCATTTTCCAAATTGCTTTAACTTTAATAATATCAATATTGATGTTTTAGTTAGAGCATAGGAGTATGTAAGCATTAGCAAAATAATGACATTAGAAATAACAATCATTTCATCCAATTTCAAGAATCTAACTTTGAGATCGCAAGTAGTATTGAGAAGTAAATTAGATGGCTTGAGATCACGATGAATAACATTCGCAGAATGAATGTATTTCAATCCACGTAATATCTGATATAAAAAATAACAAATATGATCATTGGAAAGTCTTTGAGTTTTCAGCAACTTGTACAAATCTGTTTCCATCAGACATTGCACTATGTAGCTGAAAGTTGCATCAAATGAGTTTCCTGCGTAATGCCATATCCTTATTCCAGTTAGTTTCTACTCGAAAAAGGAAATTAACAAGTCTTGAAAGGTAGCTACGTGAAACTGGAAAGCTTCAGAAAATAAAGTGTAACAGTTTACAAAAAAAACTTCAATCACCTTTTCATCGTTAATGGAAGAAAAATTTTTCAAATTTCAATAACATCTACTGAATGAACAACATTACTTACATATCTTTCATTTGTTCTACACTTGGTGCTCTGATAATTTCTTGAATGTTGATGATCTGCAACAGAAATGAGATAAAAATGAAAAAAAAAACTAAGAATTTTAACTTAAGCTATTAAAACTTTGATAGCTTGCATAATCTCATCTTTCATTTATGTATTAAAAATGGAATTTATCTTAGATGAATTACTGAAATCAGAAAATTCTTGGAGCTCATCTCAGTTTATGAGTCACAATGTGTTCATAAACTGTAGAATTTTTTGTCAGTACTAGTTTTAAAATGCAAAGTCAGTTGGATTTGCATAAGGATTCATTGAATTTAACAGTCACTAGAAACACAAAACTCGTTCTACAAGTGAAAAACTGATTTCATCATCTGTTAATTCCGTCAATTAATTTACATTTTCATGCTTGAATTTAGTTAAAATCTTGATTTCTCGAAGTGTCCTTTGGCAAAATGTTTGATGCTCGAATGGTGAGATTTTCTTGATGGCAACACGCTCATGCGTCTCCGTGTCCAATGCCGATCTAAATAATCTTCAGCAGATTAATCTCCAATACACTTACCATGTTAACAATTATTTCATATGTCAATTAATGTTCGATCATTTTTTGAGTGCATTAGTACAAGAATATTTGAGTGAACGCATATGTATGAATATTTCCTTACAAAACCAAAAACAATGTAAGGCTAAATCTAAGCAAGAAAAAACATAAATCGTGACTTTTAAAGGTTAAATTCTTAATCAATTATATCCATTATCAACAAAAACATACACCACCATTCCGTAGGCTCCTTCACCGATGTAAGAAAGATTTACGTAACGCGGCCCAACTTCGAAAACTTGTCCGTGCACTTCTTCAACACCATTTTTTGTTTGCACTTCTACCGTTGTTGTCATCTGTGGATATAAAAAATAATTGAAGAATATTTTTAAATTCACAATAAAATTCTTATTTGTCACCTTTGGTAATCTAAAAAAGCATTCGGACCAATAATATCTCATGTTCATATTGATTCTTATCAATTATCAATTTCTCATTTGCTTGCAATCAAACCCTACTATATTTAATGTTTGTTATCAACATTAATGTCACATTATATACTCACTACAGAAATAAACACTCCAGGAGGAACAATAAAGATATGAAATAGATGGCATAAAAAGCATGATTTCTTTCTGTATAAATTTTAAATTTGCTAAAACAAATGCACATTTCGATCTCGAGAGTTGCACAAATAATAGAAAACAAACTGATTTCTATTGCAAAGCTTCATCTCGACAGCACTTTTTTAAAATCTTGTCGAAAAAAATCAGAAAAGAAAAGAATGGAGCAATTTATGAAATGAGCAAATCACTGGCGAACATCGTTTTCGACAATCATATAAAAATATTAAGCTGCAAATCGATAAAATGATTAGAGATGCTCGATAAAAGTTATCAAGTTGGAGTTTAAAAGAAATTAATCCTTTTTCTCAAGAATCTGCTTATCCAGTCTTACAAAATAATTCAAATAACCAGTTTACTTGTGAATTAACAACAAATTTAAACAATGAAAATTAGATCAAAAGATAACCAATTTAAACAGAAAAAAAATTTTGTGTTAAGATTTGACATAACTTAACAGTACCTTCAGTGATTAAAAGGTGGAAACCGTACTAATAACAAATCACTAATTTATAAAACTAAACAATGACTTAAATCGATTAAAATTCAGTGTAAACTAAAAACAAATTAATTTCGTTTGTTTGTAATACTTTCTTTTCATCGATTTCAAAATAACTACTAAATGGAGATTTCCAGTAAAAATAGAATAACGAAAATGGAAGTTTTTCGAAAATTTAACGACACAATATTAAAAGCCATTGACAAACTGCACTTTCTATGAAGTATGATTTCATAGCTAAGTATTGCACATTTAAATAAAATAGGTTATAGTTTTTATACCCTGTTCCAACATTCTAAATCTTTTTTCATTATTCGAAAAAAATTCCCGGACAAAAATTATGTCAGTTTTCTTAGTTCATTAATTTAAAATATTACAAGCCTAACAAGTAAAAAGTGCAAATGTATTTTTTCCTTTTTTGAGCAACACCCAAAATCAGTATATTTCTAGCAGAAAGAGGAGTGAATGTAACTATCCGAAAGTGGAAAAAACATCAACGAAAAAGAGTTTATCAAGACACTTCTGCCTGAAGCTCTTTTATGAACTGAGCTTTATGGGTTAGAAAGGTAGAAAGGTCATAGTTCGCGATGCACACAAGGACGCAAAATGAGGACATATTAACGTAATAACATAATAATCACCATTCTCTATATCACCATCCCTCCATTTATTTGAATAATATATTTATCATAGCATTACAATCTGATCTTTAAACTTCATTCACTTGCAATTTATATTTATATTGTTATACACAGCATAATTAAAACAGTGGCAGATGCAGGCCAAAATTACAATTCAAGATAAAATTTTAAGTCATTCACAATCCATTTAGTCTCAGAACAACGATTTCGCCATCTATCAATCTTTTATGCATTTATGTGATCAGAAAACTTTGAGATTGTTGAGCAGAATAAGTTAACCTCATCTTCTCGATTGTAATCATTTTTTTTACATCATTTGAAAGAAAAATTTTAAATTTGGAAAAACTGTCTCTAATTGCAATTTGGTTACATCTGTTATATACAAAAAGTGCTTACCTTAGTATCAGCTTTTTTCGTCAGCTCTGAAAATGGCAAAGAAAGGCAACTAGCTTCGCATTCCACTTTCGCTGTATCTACTTCTTGTTGTTTCAATATCGGAATTCAGGTTTTAGACCTATAAATTAATTTCCCTTTCAAGTTAAGCATCATTAACAAACAATGATAATACGAATATATTACGCGAAAACAATTAAGAATGCAGTATAAAAAATGCAGAGGTTTACAGATTAAATTTTCTGGAAATGATTCTAGAAACATTCTTTCAAGTTTCTGCTGCTACCAAATTCTTTTGAAAAACAAACCAACAAGCAACAAAAACTAAAAACATTCTGCACCAAGCCGCTATTCAGAAATAATTTTGTAACTTTACATATTAAAAATGCATTTATATATTACAGAACAAAGAAATAAAAACGATGAACTGCGTATATGCGGAGATTTCGGACATAAAGGATAAAGGTTTACCTGAATTATCATTAAACGAATCTACTTGAAAATTATGGACTTCATATGTTTCTGTGCAGAACAATGTACAAAATATAAAAGCAAGCTTCAGTCATTTTCAAAAACTAGGATTAACAAAAATTTTCAAAACTTCTCTCATACTTAAATATTCAAAAGTTGATGAAACTTCGCTATTGCAATTATTTCAACTTTTTAAGTTAAAAATTTCCTACAAAAAATGGAGACTTTCCCAGAGAAATAAAAAAGCCATGAAAGGATAGAGCAAAGATCCAGTACCATCAGCTGGCTAACTCTCGATTACTTTTGGATTTGTGAAAAGCGAACAGCAATATTAGCATGCAAGTAAACATTTAAATTTGAAGACTACTGAGGAATGGAAGAGGAATAACAACAAAAGTAGGCAAAAGGATGCAATGAGATTTTTGTTGAAGCTTCAGAAAAATTTTCTTTTTAACTTCCTAGCATTCAAGGAATTTTGAATGAAGAAGAAACTCGGAAAGGTATGTATGGCTGCAGTGATTATTCAATCCAACGTCAAAGGTAATTTATAGATTTATAGTCAAGCAAGTCATAATGATGTTAATGAATATTATTAATTTCCTCTCATTAGGATCAAGAGATTCCCGAAATCTGATGCGTAGTGTGGAGAATTGTACACAGAGTTCAAAGAAAGCTTTTTCTCGACACGGAAGTATGCGCCAACATTTGGTTCTGTCGTTCTAATACAGGCGATAAGTTGCTTTTGTTTTGAAGAAAAAAAAAAAAGATTTAGTTTTGAAGAATTAAATCTAGATGAGCTACTTCATTGAAAAGAAATAGAAAGTGCTGACGAAACAATCCATTATACATACTTTTTCCTGTTTTTTTTTGCTTGTGCTTTATGTTGCTTCGCACATTTCAACTAATTTATCAGTTACCAAGTTGTTCGAAGATATTTTCTTCTAATAACTTAACTTTACCTTTATCTCGCATATGTTGGTTCTAAGCACGATCTCCACAGCACCGGTACCGAACGGTTTTACTCACGATTCTTTCTATGTGAATTCGCCTTTGTTAGTGAATTATAAGAAAATAGCTGTGGTAGCAACAAAAATTTAATCATCCAGAAGAAAGCAATTCCACCAAGACACAACCTATGTTCAATAATATATTCGATGAGATGAAATCCAGAAAAAATTTTTGAAGCATCGATCTCTTGAGAAATATTATTGAAAAATGACAACAAACCAATTCTTGTTTCGCCGCTGAGGAAAGAATTACATTCCAATTAGACAAGACAGCAATCGAATACTCAAAGATTCGATGTTTGATAACATTTGAGGTTTTGAAATGGATAACTGAATCCTAAATGATTAATGACGCTAACGAATTTAGAAAGACGTTTTCCTTCCTTTTTTTGCTCCGATTAATGGTTCTCAAACATTTCAGAGAGAAATCTTTTACTATTGCACGGTGCAGGTTACAGTGCAATGAACTAAAAATGACAACTGGAAAAAAATGGGATAGCTGATTTGAAAAAAAAGGAATGCCAGCAAAATGAATAAGTGTAAAAATTTTAGTTAATAAGGTTGGGAAAATAAGCTCGAAATAACCTTTGTACAAACATTTTGATTTCATTTATTGCAAAGAACAGTGCGTCCAGCTGTTTTTAATTCCTTATTGCACAATTAATTTGTAATGTTCTTTGTTCCAAAACAATTTCTCCAGCATGTGGAAAGTGATTATGTTATAAAGGTTTGATGCTTTCCTGTTTATTATCAGTTACTAAAACCAACATGTCTAAGATAACAAACAAAGCATGCACTGTAAGATGCAATTTTATATCCTATATCTATGCAATTATTAATATTTAATCCTTTATCCAAAAATCTAGCAACTGTCTAAAAATACATTGCAAATCTTTGTAGAACTTGACAACGTAAAATTTTTGCTATTTATATATATATATATATATATAAATATGAATATCAGCTAGTATAAAGGAGACGGAATCAATCCCGGTTCTTCAGTTTTCATTTCTTTATTATCATCTCCAGTTCACTAATTTATTCATCTCCATGTTTCCCAACCTAACAGAATTACCGATGATCTAAATGGACGACTCTGTCTTCATTATTTATATAACTCATTGCGAATTTAATCAGTGAACAATTCTGAGAATCATTTCTATAGCACAGCACGAAGATCGTGATACATCGAACTGATATAATCTTCCAAGCAAGGTAATGTCTAAACGGGTAAGGTAAGTTGAGTACAATCATGCTTACCTATGCAAACAATCTCTAAACCAATAATTAATAAGCCACTGAGTAAAATAGCTGAAAAAGAAATGGATACTAATAAGAATGGAAAAAAGTATTAAAAATCAAAATTTATGGGAAAGAGAAGTGTGCCGACACCATCTTTACAGTTTTTCTCAATAATAACATTAATAAAGAATTTACCCATGAAAAAAAAAAAAGAAAAACACTGAAATGGAAATATTTCAGTGTTTTTTCTTGTCACTATGCCTTTACAACACTGCAATAAAATTACACTGTATTGAACAGTAAAATTACACCTGTAGGAAGCGATGAGTAGTACTAAAGAATTGCACGTAATTTTGCAGATTTATTATATGTCATGAAAGTATCTCTAAGCAGTAACTATTTCTAAAAACAGATCACAGATGATCTAAAAACTGTAGAAATTTGCAGCTTGTCTTAACGATTTATCAAAAATTTATACAAGTGCAACGGTTAAATATGAAATGTTACCATATTCATGTTCACTATAGATTCTTTTAATATTATTTGTAAGCAGACTGAAAGATAACTAAGCAAATAATTTCCTGAACTTGAAAGAGATGAAGACTTCTTAACCTCTGAAATACTGGGAGTAAATTTTATATAAATTTTATCCAGTAAAAGTGTTCGTAAAAGCATATGTGATGACAGAAATCAGTTTTATTGACCCTTGAATATAACCAAGCGATTGAATCAATGTGTAACAAAAACAGAAAATAAATATCAGATCGTCATGATCAAAAGATATTCTTCATGCAATGATTTTCAAATTAGAAAAATCAGATCTCCCATTAATCGTTAATCTAGAACTTTAGAGACCGAAAAAGAAACATGAAAGATTTCAACGAAGTGAAAAGGAATGCCAATTTCTGGAGGTGAATGCGGAAAAGAAATACACTACGAGAATGAAAGTGTTTTGGTCCTATTTAATTAGATTTTCTAGCAAAATGCAAACCGTTCGGATAGCTTCTTCATTTTCCAATTTTCGATTTAATTATCCAATTTCCATTTACTTCATTTATTGAAATGTTAACTGGAAGAGAAAAGCAGATGACGCTCGACAAGCTTGACAAATAACTAACTAAAGTACGATCAGGCTTTTCGTTATCCCATGCATTATCTGGCTGCACGATTTTAATTTAAGTCCATAAACCCATTTACTTCACTTTTTTAAGCAATTGAAGTGTGATTTTATAATTATAGTTCATGAATTATGTCATATTTTTTCACATTCCTATTCGTAGATTATCCGGTCTGTACCTTAGATTTTCTTTTCGACTTTTCATTCTGATAGAAAGAAGATTGGATCTATCGAAAAAGTCACAGAAACAAAGTTACAAAAAATCAATGTAATCAAATGCGATAACCAGTTATAAGGCTAAACCTCTATTTTTATTATTTCATATCAACATGTTTTGAAAAATACAAATTTGTAAATCAATTTAAATAATCTAAAACACTATCTATGATTTCGCAACACTGACCAAAGGCAATGAACGTTGTAAAACACACTTTTAAAAATTTTCAGGAATAAAACGATGAATTCCATCCCTCATATGAAAAAGGACTTCTGTTTAAAGCAGTCAAAAAATTTTTCATAGAAATATAATTTTATTCAGAAAGAATTCAGAGTCCTAGCAATCTCAAGTTTTTTATTTTTCAAACCATTTCGATGAATAAAATTAAAAATTAATTCAGCTGAGACGAAAAAAATTACAGAAATGATTCCCAGCAAAGTAGTGACTAGTGAAGATTGCAGAAAGCTTGGACTAGACATAATTAAAAGAGAAAAAACTTAACGAAAAATAATCTACAAATGAATTTCTTTAAGTGGCCGTTTTGAAATACTGCATGATCGAGTAAAAAATAGCATTAAAAGCAGCGATTATACAATATTATATACATATCCATATTTCTACGCTCAGATTATTTCACAAGAATAATGTTTTTCGAAACTCTACTAAGAATTAATCAAATCAAACGAAAGCATTTTAGTTAAACTAAAAGTCATTTAAGTTTTCCGGATCTAGAAATAACTGGAATTCCAGATTTGTGCCAGCAAAACATTCTCTTACTTCCATGATACCAAAAATTCAAAAAATAAATCTTTGTTACAATAATTTGATTGGCTGAACAAAAATCTTAGTGATTAATCTCAAGTAAAGAACGAAATGATTTAATAAAGAATGGAAGAAAGTGTCAGCAAAATAAAGTGGTGTTGAATTTAATCAGTTATGTCTTGCCCGTTCACTTTTGATTTGCTTGAATCAATCAACAATGAGGATCCTGTTTGCGAATGACTTTTAAACTGAATACAGTTTACAATAGTAAAGAAAAAAGTGTATTTCTTTAATCGAGCTCGAGTGACAACGATTTTTAACTTTTACTGCCTGAGGCAAAAAATGTAATAAGATATTTCGACTGCTGATAACCTAAAACTTCTTTCATATACGAACATTTTCTTTTTAATGTCTTTTTACAAAGTTCGTTGCATCTAATTTTATCTACCACTAAAGATCGCTGTGACACAATCAGCTAAAAATAGCTGATGCTAAAAACATTCAAGAAGAAATAAAAAGTCTGAAAAGCTTTTCATCCCAAGCATCAAATAAAACTCTTATAATACGTTCAACCAGGATTAAGCTAATGCTAGCAGCCCTCACGCACATAACCAATAACAGAAAACTTGCACTTGTTTTCAATCTGCAAAGCCAACTTTTTATTTGGATAGGCAATAAGCAACTTAAAAATAAGAAGAGAAATTAAGACAATAGGAGTTTACATTCCAAAAAAATCCGGAAAAAGTTCTTCGAAATGAGTACTACCAGTGAGCAGATACGTGAATATGCATTTTTAACTAGTTTCGGCAAATCTGGCAAATATTTTCTCATTTGAAAAATAAAAATTTTTTATTCAATTCTTTCATTAACATAAATTCAAAAGAAAACTCTTCCTCGTCGTGTCATACTGTTATTTTTGTTCTCGAATCTGTTCGAATTAAATTTCAATCGCAACTTAATTTCTTAGTACATTAAAGTTCACTCTGATTCAGTTTTTTCAAGATTTGAACAACTCAGTGCTAGAGATTGAACGGTGAAACCCCTACAGAATATAATATGTAATAACTGATATTTCGGTGCTAAAACTATATGAGAACGCTACTTTGACCATATATATGAATATTTATTTCATGTGAAAGAAAATAATGCTACAAACCGAAACATGGCTAACGTATTATAGCTAACGGAAAGATGAAAAATAGGCTAACTGATGAAGTTTTTTAGTCCTAAAAAGTTTAAAAGTCTCCGTAAATTATTAAAGTATAACCAAGAACTCGCAGCCATCAGTTGCAGTTTAAGTTTTATTTAGAGACATTTGACAAAAACTTAGCAAATGTACTAAAAAATATCTGTTTGAGATTATCAACGATGTTTTCGTGTTTAACGTGTTTGAGCGTGTCAGTTGTAGTATGTAACTGAAGAATGAATTGTCAACTAATACTGACACAAAAAATGCAACAGGAAACAAATGTGAGAATGTTCGATAAAGATAGTAAAGAGAGAAAAAGAATCATTCACTGGAGGTAAAGCAAAAGAAAACATTGCTAAAATAGCAATAGTTTGAAATATTAATGCGAAATAAAAGTGATTGTAGAAAAAAGTATTTCAAGAGAAAATTGCAAATATTTTAGGAAAAATTTACCATTTCATCTGTCGTAATAATATCAAAGCACTTTGTTGGCCAAAGCTGCATATAATACGCACTTATCATAAAACCGACTGATATGTCCTGGATGTTTTCGAAGCAGCGATCACTCTTATATTAAGCTGAGTTTGAAATAACTGCTGTACTGATCTGAAACACGTGGAATTTGACATACTCAAACCCATTGTCTTATTATCCGAAACCACTACTCACACTTCATCGCTAATCATCTACACTAGCTTCAGTTACGAACAATCCAAAATTAACTCGCTATCGGAATGAAATCAATCGTCTCGGGTCGTTTCGGCTCAGTGGAAATCCATGTTCACAGGGACTTGTGCGGTCGATCGATCGATAATTTAGGTTTTTCTAATATTTTTTCTTCTCTGACCCTATCGTTTAGATTTTATTTCAATGACAACTAAGAGTTTCTCTCCACTGTTAATTAATCAATTTATTGTCACTGGTTGCTATGCAGCCGTGGATTGACGCAAATTGCTTTTGGATAGCAACAAGGTTTCGCATTCTTCAATTTGTATCCTCCATTAATTGCAAAAAAAAAAAATTAGAAGGATTATTCTAAGATCATTTTCAAAACTCACTTCAAATTTATGATAATTTATAAATTTTCCACAATTTTCCACCTTAATGGAGTTTCTTTTCTCAGAATAAGTTAGCATTCCCTAGTACGATTACTGATACTTTATTGATTCTTTACGAGTCGGCAATCTTAATCTTTAGGAACGCTCATCTTTGGCTGTATTCTATTATTGCTATAATGTGGATGATGATACTAACAGCAGCTATGTTTCGAGCCGAATTTCTGTTTTCGCATGATAAATCATTCATGGACGACATTTGGAGGGTATTTTTTTTCGAAGTTAAAAAATCCAAAACTCTTCCAAAAATTCTTAGAATAAAATCCCGCCATAAGTTATCAAGAAACTACACTTAAATTCAACGTTTAATTCGGCCCACCAATGAAAGCGATTTTTCCAGCCTCTTATCCTATCCGAAATATCTTGCTGGCTTACTTGAAACTCCCCAACAGAGTCCAGATTTGGAATTATGGAAGCAAATTTGAATAATTTATGTACATTATCACCGAAAAAAAAATTGTTTTATGAATAATCTTCCTTAAGGACAACTAACAGTAACTGCCAATCACTATTAATAGCTATTAATACGTGATTGTTATTTAGCAAAGGAGACACCTGAAATTGAATAATGCAGTATTTATCAAAAGGTTCGCGAAATATGAAGTCTAGTTTCAAATCAATATTGAAAATACGGAATGCTTCTTTTGACAAATAAATTAAGAAATTTCTCGGTTGTCAATGACGAAAAAAACTAAATTGCACAAAAAAAATGACCAGAAAACATCAAACCTGCAGATACTAGCCGCAGACTAGAAGCAGTTTAGCTTAAGAGAAGGTCACTGACTAGATTTCAGTATTACATTCAATACACATTGCTGCAGCCATAAGATAGCGCACTGCATTTTATATCATCTATTATTCCTGATGATTATCAAAACTAAAAAGCATCTGTCGGTTTTCTAAAAAAGATAGAAAAGAAAAATCCAAAAAAAAGTAGCAAAATAAACGCTCTGTCGATTTACGAGAATAGGATTCCATCATAAAAATCGCTATTTTTATTTTTCACAAGTTACAAAAGATTCGTTTACTTTAGATATTCCTCTTCTAAGTCAACAAAATATATACAAACAACAAATGAAAAAGTAGCTATTTAACAAATTTTGAGATCAATAAAACGGCAAAAAAATTTTATATACTACATCACATAATCGTTAACACTAGAAAGCAGTTTACAAGTCGGTTTAAAGACTAGTTATAATAACCATCACTATTTGAAACTATTCGATATACCTGTGTTTTCGACTTGGAAGTGCTAATTTTATCGCTGTTTTACGAATAGCACATCCCAATACTAAATATGCAAATTGCACCAAAAACCGAATCAAATAAATTTGGCAATCTTCAGAATAACGAATAATACAACAGGAAAACATATAAAACATCCTACTTAATCTAACGCAAAAACTAATTCTTGATGATGAAAAACAGTCAGTTCTTCATTAAGTTTTCTATTTAAACAAGATTTGGTTCATAAATAAAGCTGCAATTGTTTTTATAAAATTGATTAAATATAAAAATCATTAAAGTGCAGGAGAATAAAGCAGGTGACGAGTACCTAAATGCAATCTGTCGGTATGATCTGCATAACAAGGCCATTTGCAATAATAGTAGCAAAATAAAATTACATTTAAGACAAAAAATAAACCAATAAAAAGAAAAGCGAGGCCTAAACCATCTTCTTTCATTTTAGATCTTCGCATTATCCGGCATAGGATAGCCCAAGAAAGCACGCATTATTGTATCACTCGTTTCAATGACATAAGGTTTTCGTCGATCTATTTTAATGCCAATAACCTAAAATAATAAAAAACTTTTGGCCCAGTATTTCCTTAACAATTTTGGAAAATCTCTAGTTTTATGAAAATCAGCAAAAGCAATAACAGATACAGATTTCACTCAATGATCTAAAATATGATTATTAATTTAAAGAATGAGATAAAACTGTCGAACTTCTGCTAATTTTAGTCACGAAGAATTCCAGAACGGGTTTTTACTTTTTTTTTTTTTAAAATACACTGCTCTGCTCATATTTTTTAGATGGCTGAATGAAAAATCGGAGAGACTGCTCAACTCTATCCACCAAAACTAATCAAACAGAAAAAAAATTTCAGAAGAATAAAAATGTCGGAAATTATCCAGTATATCGAACGGAAAAACCGACAGATGGAACTATATCATCTTTGGTTAAAAATAATCATCCACAGAAAATTTCAAATTCCCTAATCCGGAATTCAATTTTGTTTGCAGAGAGAACAAAGAAAACATATCAAAGAAATCGAAACATACAAAATGTCGTTGCAATGCATGTACATAAACGTTGTAGTTGTCAATTTCTGTGTTGCATATTTTACAATGCCATTTATTCGATGCTTTGGTCATATGCTGTTCTTTAAAATGGAGAAGATACTGCTGATTCTGAAAGACATGCGAAATTTAAATAAAAACTAATTCGCAATACAAAAGAAAACGTAACAAAATTTGAAGAATTAGACGCCACTACAATATTATTCGCTACAAAAAAAACTTAAAAATGTTTTCATTCTATCTATTTCTTCATTATTAATTCAGTCGCGGTTAGTAATAAAATAATGAAGTTAGAAGAACTAACATTAACGAAACATAAAATAGGAAAAATAAATACTCGATTCTTATGACATGAGTCACTTCGGGCGTCTCTATTTGATCAAAATGAATTCATCCCATCTATCTCTTCATCATAATGATTTCAAATACATGAACTGGAAGCATAAAAAAGAAAAAAACAATAAGGGAAAAACCTTTAATTCGTTTGGGTAACATAAACCACATTCCCGACACATACCCCAAAGTGAAAATGCATGAATATACGAATGGTCAATGTATGGAAAATCAGCTCGTGCAGAGTTAAACCACCAGTTTCGGCTCGTCCCACATACAAAACAACACAGTCTAAATTCCGAAACAAAACAAAAAATGTTTTCATCCTTTTTCACAGCCTTTTCATCAGCCGTAATTACTGAATCAGAAAAACTAATATTATCAAAACATATGGATTCAACACTTATTTATGCCTTAATACTGCTTTTTAAAATATAAGAGTGGAAAATTTTTTAGTCGACCAAAAATTTACGCATTTCTCGCTGCACGATGCTCGTAGTCATGTCGCAGTCGTGCTTCCATTGAATGAAAACGTAGTTTACATCTGAAAATGAAGAAAGTTATATAAAATATATAAATTATAGACCACAAATTAGATCTCACTAATCAAAAAAGAAATTAACAAAGCGCAACAGCAGAGTAAAAAGTTTCCACTCCAATCCAGTTTTATCAGTCCACGAATTATTTTGCACCATACAAAATCTCGCTTACTTTTGCAGTATGATTCATAAATTTAAAAAAAAAAAAAAAAAAAAAAAAAACGAAAAACCTTTGTTTGGAACTGGAAGAATGAGTTGTTGTTGAGTGCGCAGTTGATTCGGCCATATGTTTCCTAAAAAGCTCTACCTGCGTGAATGGAGGAGTTTCCGGACATAACGGACAGCGTAAGCTCAATAATGGTGCTGAAAACAAAAGAAGAAATTATAAAAATCAGAAAAGGACGTATTATACAATTGAACAACCAGCAGAGAATCGAGGAAAAGAACAATGTTGCTAACTCTGCTTCTGATGGTGAAACTCGATCATATGTTTCACAATGAGATTCTCGAATGGAAACGCACTACCACACTCCAAGCAAAAAAAAATATTCTGTGGATTATGACGCAGATTATGCACACGTCCAGTGGTAATCTTTTCGATTCGCATATTGGCGCATTCAGATTTTGCACAGAAATATTCGCCTTCAGCATTCTTCACAATATAGTCCCGTGTAACCATTTGAGCACCAACTGCTAGGCCAACTGCTTCAAGAGCACCGCGATAAGGCTAAACTTGCAAATTTATTGTTTTTAATGCATGGGTCTATTCTCAACGAAAAATTACAAAAGATTAAGTAACCTGCAAATAAGGTAGTGTTTTTGAAGATAGTGACGATGAATCGGCATCCGACTGTGTAGAGGCGAATAATGAGGACGACTGCGCTTCGGATGCAGCCACTTCATAGCTGCTGCACGAAGAATTTTTATCCTAAAATATTTCGGAACGGAAATTCATTTTGCGCAAAATCCCAATTATTAAAGCGCTGAGGAGTATCATCGATCCTTTTCACAAGTATTCACTCTTCACTTAATTGAAGAGCTGAAAAACATACATGAGATGATATAACTGCAGTTGCACTATTTATTGCTGCTGATGACTGATCATTCTGAAAATGGAAAAAAAGTAGAAAAAAAAGCTCCTCAATAAAAATTTGGGACGTGCAAAATTTAATAATTAGGCCCAAAATAACTAAAGAATTGCTCAAAACTTCCTGAAAATTTTCGAAAATACTTGGAAAACCATTTAGGAGGTTGATTGGCACATACGGTTACATTTCAGTGGATTTTCAGTAATAAAAAATTGTACATATTTTTTTCGAAAGTACAAATAATTTACTGACAGAAGTCTGCAAAGACGATGAAGGAAACAAGGCCGAAGTTGAAGTTGCTCCCAATGCTTGCCGAGCGGGAACCCACGAAATTTGAAACGATGGTTGCCTAACACTGGTATTACGCACCACTTCTCTTAACTGCTGTAAAATTCAACACTGTTCAAAAATTGAGTACTGAATTTTGATTCTGCCTCTGCAGAGTCGATTCAATAAATTCACAACAACAATTGGTTTTCAACCAACAGTATAAAATCACTAATATTTTATGAAATGCAAACTTTAGAAAGTGAGGTGGGCAATAGCATGGAATTTCGAGCAATGTTTGCCGAGTCAATAGATGGTACGCCGACTTGTGTTGACGAGCATGATGTACTAAGCGAACCGCGTGTCCGCCGTTTTCTAGTGTTCAAGACGCTAACTTGCCGAGCAGTTTTTTTCGTCTTCCAAATCTTCAGCATAGCCGACAATGTGGTATCATTGTCATCCGCAGCATGATTCAGAGTACGCTAAATGCATCAACAATGAAATATATATAATATCGATTTCATGCGAGCGTATTTGGCAAGTAGAGCTTTAGACTTCGCAAGTGAAATAGATAATGCTGAAAGTTACTTAGCGTTCGAATCGTTTACTCAATTAACGTTGCATGAAACGAACCGGTAAGCTCCCAGTAAATTTCGGATCTTCCGCTTGGAGCCGCGAGAAACTCATCTAAAAATATATTAAATAAATAATTCAAAATAAATCCAGAGAATAATCTTTTTAATTCTTCGAATTCTTCGATGGTAAGATAAAATCCTAAGCAAGCAAAAAACAAAAATTAACCTTACAATTTAATAGATAAATAAACTGACCAGTGTATTACATGTCGGACAAGTGATGCTAATAACATCATTTGACTGAGACAAGAATGATCGATGAATGCATTCTGATGGAGTAACTACAGACAATTCATTATTACGCATTCTATTCTCATATTGGTCAGAACTGACTGGCTGATAATGGAATATGCATGCAGCCGTGAAACCCATAATCAATAATTCCGGTACCGGTGGAGAATTCTGAAGCGAAAATACGCTGTTACAACTATTTTAAAGACTCTAACGGACAAATTGATAACTTGATTTAGCAGCATGATTTCGTTAATTGGTAACCAAAACATTAAAAACAAAGTCAATAGCGAAACACACTTAATATGGATAAAATATCATATATTTTCCTAAAAATAAAAAATCAGATAATTAGAACTTGAAGTTTGAAACACACTTGCAAAGAGCATTCATTTTGCGCTATATGCGCATAGACGACATGCCCATTAGTGTTTGCCAGTCCACAATTCTTACAGAAATAAAGTATAGCTTGCGCATGAGAATTCAACATATGATGATACAAACGCTCATCCTGAAAACATAGCAAGATAATAATAGAAAATAACTGAAGGCTAAACAGCCAAGAAATTGCTTAATCTTGCCCTTCCACTTCACACACTCCAGTAATTCCTTTGATAAAGAGAAAACTTTTTGAAGGTCTAACACCGTGAACTATCAGTCTTTAAAACAATCTGTTCAAATCTAACCGTTGAATAAGTAGCCGCACATTTCGAACAAACATAAACCATTTGTCGTCTATCGCCAGTTGGCAAATGTAGATCTTGATGAGATTTCATCTGTTCCTTGTTAAATGCTACTACAGAACATCGTTCACAATTTTGCAGTATACCGTGGGTACGCATATGTATCCCGTATATTACTTGCGATTCATATGCCAAACAACATAGACGACATAAGTATAAAGTTGTTTCAACGGGAATTCCGTATACCTGAAATTAAAACTTTATAAAATGGATTAAACAAAACTATAAGATAGCACAGGCATCATCACCATTTGGATTGCGTAGATTTGAAACGTAGTATCTCTGTCAATTTGTTTTTTAAAATCAACCAACCGTTTCGATCGTGTGGCCTGCATCATATTTGTGATTTTCTTTGTGTAACAGCAAAGAAGTCTCTGTAAGGAACTTCTCGCTGCATTGATTACAGCATAAGTTTGCTTCACGTTTTGAAGTCTTACAAGGCTTTGTGTATCTAAAATTTTGTGTGCTTTCAAACAAGTACCTTACGAAAAAGCCGGAATACAATTAAACGTAGGTAACATAAAAATGCATTTGAATGCGTACAACCTAAGCATCAAAAAGAATAATTTCTTTTCTGCGAATCTGTAAATAAATCTTGAGCAAACTAGTTATGCATATTGACAAACTACAAAGTAAATTCAAAACAAGCGAAATCACCATTCCGTCCCCTTGAAATAACCAACATAATGCGCCTCATTTGTTCAAGCATCGTTTTTTTCTCATCTAGTCTGATTAATCATCTGCAGTCTAATCTAGGATAAAAACCTTTGGAAAACAACAAATCTGTTTCAACAAAAAGAACAGAAACCTTTCGGCACTTTCAATAATCTCCAAATCTAGATCACCGGTTTTGTCTGCAATTCTTTTTTTTTGTTTTACAACTTCGTCATCAACATCAGGGCTCTCCTGGCTCTCCTAAAATAACAACAATCTCGACACTATCGTTTAAGACTCATAAACTTATCATAAATCATGACTCTCTTTATTTCCAAGTAATTCATAAAATTTGACTAAAATCATTTTTTATTTCAGAACTTTCCAGTATATGATTCAGACATTAGAAATGTTTTCTACCTGATACTTGTACGATCGTTTAAAAGTGAAAGTGAAAAGTGAAAGTTAAAAGTGAAAATTAAAAGTGATACGATTAAAAGTGAAACTTGTGCGATCAGTAAACCAGTCAATAATTCACCACAAAGTTAAGAAACTGAGAATTTACATTTTTCAATTCACCAATGACTAATACATCATCCTCATTATCATTATTCGAAGGAACATAAGATGCTTTTGCCAAAGTAAGCTTTTTTTCCGTATCTTTTACTCGACATCCACTTCTGGTTGTAGAATATTGTTCATCTATAATGCTGTGATCCCAAGTTAGTTATATTAGCATCAAAATTGTTCATCTATAATGCTGGATGCCAAGTTAGTTATATTAGCATCAATAGATGAATCGGATTCAACATGTGTATCTTTATCTATACCATTTCTGGTAAATTAATGACTGCGGAAAAAAATCAGCAATTCGAATTTCATAATATTTATTACTACCTCATCTATTTCTGCAAAGAAGAAGCTATAAAAACCTCGGTGGAAACCAAATTTTATGCAATAAAAAACGAAAAAAAACCTCATTTCAGCCACAATTTTAATAATTGCTCTATTAAACACATGTAGTTAAGCTGTTTTCCAACTTTATTTTTGAAAGTCGACGATCAATTCCTGTATTTCGTAGTTAATTATTTAATTTCGAGCATTTACTTATCATAACAAACAATTTTCTAAAGTTGGTAATGAAATGTGCTAACCAACTGGAAAGTTGACATTTAGTGTAGATGCAGCTCCGACAGGGCTGGTACAAAATGAAGGGACTACTTCGGCAACATTAGCAACTTCTGATCGAACACTGGTCATAAAATTGGCTGGAACAGTTTCCGCCACGGATACCATATCGTTATCATCAGCTAATAAATGTTATTCATTTAATAATCATCGCAATCTGATCAATATCGAGAGAGAAAATATTAAAATTTACTATGAGTTTTCATCTGTAAAACAAATTATTCTGTTATATATTTTTGGAAGCGAACATAAAGAGTTGCAAATAAGACAGGAACTAATATATTTCTATTAAAAAACGATTAACCATGACGATCCTTATTATCACTTCCATTTCCACCGTTAGTAAGACAGCCGAATTTTGAAAATTGGAATCCATCGTCATCACTGTTCACCTTCACTTTTCCAAATGGAAATGTAGTACTGCTACGCTATAAAGATAAATACTGCACCATGCATACTTATTAGTCCAATTTTAGTTACTGCCAAAGACGCAAAAAGAAAAATATCAAAATATCAAAAAATATCCAAAGAAAAGTGTTCGTGTTCAAATCGTTGTCAATAATTTCAGATATTTTACTTAGCTATATCGTGATCTTTCCGGAAGACGCAAGAACTACTTTTACTTCAAATATGTAGAACTCAAGAAAAAACTTCCAAAAACTTTCATTAATATAATTATGGTGAGTAAGCACTACTGAAAACCAAAAATTTGGATGAAGTGATTACTTTATCATAAGCTCACACAATTCCTACTTTATTTTTTCTGAAAAACTACTCACTTGTTTAGATGGAGTATTCATATTACTACGCACGGTGATGTTTGACTCAGGAAACGGCAGTACATTTTCCGGCGAGTTCAAAAGAACTAACTGCCTTTTATCGTTTACGATAATCCGATGCGATTTCACGTGCAAAAAAAGTTGATCCTTCTTGAAAACAGACTTCATAATTATGGAAAAAATGTCGAACTTCTATAATTCCTATTTTACTTTTCCTATAAAATTATTATTCTTAAGGTATGAGCAAAAAACATTTATCTACATTATCTACATCAAGAATACAAATTACATACCGAAAATAAATACTTGTTGCAAAGGAGACAAAAATCCTTCATAGAATTCAAATGGATTTTGAAATGCGTCTCGAATTCTTTTTCCGTGAATAGCCCATCAATTCCACATGAACATTTTAAGAGAACATTGCAAGAGTGCTCTCTAAATGCACTACAAGTAAGAAATTTTCCAGAACAATGCGAACACCCAAATCTGAAATGAATCAAAATTTGGTCTTTAATAAAAAATAAAATACTAACTAATTCTCAAATCGAACGAAATTTGTATCTTAGGAACTTGACAGAAATTTGTATTTTAAAAACTCAACAATCATAAATGAATAGGGAATGCCAAAAGTTTATATGATTAAAAACCAGATTTCAATATTTGCTATATGTTATGAGTGGAAAAACATTTCAAACATTTATGAGTAAAAAACAATGCATCGATTGATTACTGAATCAATGTTTTATTCTAATCTATACATAATGGAAATACATTATTTTCAATTTCGGTTTTTTCCACAGCTCTTATTTCCAGGCGATTTTCTTCAGTGAACTAACCTTTCAAAAATCGTACGATGTTCGATGGCACGATGTTTCTTCAAATTCTCAGATGAATACGTAGTATCATCATTACAAAGGAAGCATATCTGAGTACCACTACACGCGTACAAAATATGCCGAAACATTTGCTCCTCACAGCGTCTGACTAATAATGGCGTAGTTGGTTCACAGGAAGATAAATTTTGGCAAAGTTTGCATGTTATTTTTACATCCTGAAATGAAATCCAAGTGAGTGATAAGGACAGTTTGCCGAATCCACGACATGGACAAAATATGGCTGATAAGAACCAGTCAAGTTATTCAATTTGAATCACAATAGCTCATGAAAAGACGCAAGACACGTGGAACGTCTTTCAAATAAGCAATCATATAATCGTAACAAACTAAAAAGTTTATATATTTACGTTTGGTTGGAGTAATTTCAGTGTGTGTTTAAATAACAGGTGCTCAAAAAGTTCGTCGATAGTACGAATCGGACAGTGATCTCGGTAATACGCACAAACAGGACAACAGCTCCACTGCTCCGGATGTTTCTTCAGATGAATATCGCGTTCAGCTCGGTTTGGGAAATCCAGTTCGCAAAGAATACATGAAAATTTCTGAAAAAGAAAAGAAAAATATATTAACTAACTTTTGAATGCTTAGAGGCTTGATAAACATAATATCTGGCGTTTACAGCCTCATCAAATGAAATTTTAATTATTCGAAATATAGATGCAGTAAGAGTGAAAAATAAACAAAACAAAGTATTGTCAAGAGAAATTCTGAAAAATTCTAGAACTGTGTGACTTGCTTATCCTATCACAAATATCGCAACTATCGATAAACTTACATCTGTAACAGGAGATTCTGCATCATCTGTATTTCTTATTGAAGGAATAGATGAATACATTATATTCTCTGCAACCGAATCAGCAGGAGTTTCGACACTCTGTAAATTAAATGGGTAAAAGTATTCCAGAAATAACAAATAGGCATATAAGATGAAAACCACTGGTTTAACTTACCAATTTATCCGCTAATATCTCCTTCTTTAAATTAGCAGCATCCTTTAAGGACAATTTCTTCCAAATAAACATCGGATTTATCTAAAAAAAATAGCAAAAAATAAATGAAATGGAACACACATTTTCAAGTTCGGTAAAAACCTTCTGATTTTGCCAGAAAAGTAGTTAACAGCATACCTATTTAGAAAAAAAAACAACAATAGACTTAGAGTAAAAGATGAATGACCCAAGATCGAATTTCCTACAATCTTCAGTTTTGTGATTATCAGCTGTCTGCAAAATTCAGAATTCGTTATCGAACACAAGTTTTTTTCTTTTGAGAAAACTATAAGCTTAATAAATTGGCTAATTGTTACCTGCTGGTTTTTTTGATTGATGTACACATTCGTTTCATGACAGTGTAGTAAATGATAGAAATAGCGATTGGGAGTGAGTGAAAGAAAACTACAAATTGGACAACGCGGAAAAAATTCGCCATCCGAGCCTCAAAAAAGATTTTAATTACAAGCATCTTCAGAACTGAGATGTCAAACTTTGCTGAAAATCAAACATAAAACACAAATGAACAACAAATATAAAAGTACTTTATTCAACATACATTTCCGAGGCCATTTTTGACAAGTAGCCACATGAGACAAAAGGTACTGCTTTTCAATAAAACCATTTCCACATTCAGAACATAAATGTAGATGGAAACGAACAAAATGATTCGCTAACTGCTGCGATGAATCGTTACTTACCTTAAATATTTATATGTATTTCTTCGAGCACGAAAGTATTTCTTCGAGCACGAATTCGTATAACTAACTCTGAGTAAAGAGAGAAAAGCGAAAAAATTTTTAAAAAAAATTAAGTCATATCAACATATCCTTTTTTAGATCTAGTCAGGATTACAATGATTCCAAATTTTCCACAACTCAGAATAGAGCAATGAAGTTGAAAAGCTCACAAAGCAGACTATACACATAAATTTTTTCACTGCTGAAGTTTGTGGTAGTGCCATGGAACCCTGCATTAAAGATGGCTGCGTTTTAGCTAACATTGGGAATGTCTGAAAAATAAGAATTAAGCACGATAAAAATGGATGAAATATCATTTCCTTTCAAGTAAATTTCACTTAGCGACATTAATGTCTATCATTATGCTTTCGTCGACAATATGTAAAATGGAAGAAAAATTCACTAAAGGTCATACTTGGAGATTTTCTGCTGCACAGGTGCCAGACGCAGTTAGCTCTGCATTGCTTCCTATAATGAAATTTAGTTAAATTATAAAAGTGCAGTTCCATGACTTGTGTTTCCGAATTCTTTGAAAAACTTTCTAAAATGCCACTAATGACTTTACTTAAATTACAAAACAATATATATGGATGATCATCACATAAAAAAGGCAGATTCATTTTTCGACGGATAACCTAGAATAATTATTGCTTTGAAAATTAAAAAATTTCTACATCTTCCTTAAACAATTCTGATAAAAAACTACCAATGAATAGAGGTGACTGGGATTTCCTGTCGTGTCGCTGCTTAAAATCACCTGTTGGCGTCAAATTCAGCTCTAAATTTATCCTTGTAGCCACATCAAGTTTTGCGTCTTCGTTAGTTCTCGATGGGACATATTCCATGATACCAATAGCTTTGTGACTTTCTACGGTTAGAAATTTTATATAAACCGCAAAACGAGATTTATGTAATAAAAAAAAGAAAAAAGTTAACCCCCCTTGGAAGGCAACTAACCTGGAATATTGTAATGTGCAAAAATCCCATGATCCAGAGCCAAGTGTCGTCGCAAACTTATGATTGAGCAAGATGTTACTTCACATTCCGGACAACTAATTCTATCATTTGGAGAACAATGTGGCTGAGTTAGCCGGATAACCTGAAGAGCCAAATTTTCTCAAAAGCTGAAAATTTATAATTTCGCCTGCTAAACAGTGAAGTAACAAATACTAATGACTAAGCTGACTGCGTCATTACTTACAATTTTGTTATCCATTAAATCAAAATGTTTCTCAGGATCCGGAGATTCAACGTCTTTCTGCATACAAATCCGAAGATGTTTCAGCGTACTTTGGTTACCCAGATGAAGACCTTTACATCTGACACAAATGAAAACACTGAAAAATTGTGGAACTAGAGAAAACAAGAAGCTTCAATTATTTTTGAATACAATGCCAGTGATAGGCAACGAAATTATTCACTACCTATCATCAATAACTGCACCGATCGTTGTATCTAGGATAGAATCTTTCTTGTCGACATAAAGCCGCCCTTCTCGGGCGAACTTTTCTACAAGTGACTTCATAAATGAATTCTTCGTTGTATATGGTTTTAGCTCACGCTTTGATTTTAAACATCGACAAGGACTATGCCGCAGTGGTTTAGTCATCACCTAAAAAAGAAAAATTAGGAAATAAGAGGAAATTTATAATATGCACAGATCGTCCTCGTTCCTCAATAAATAAACATTCCTCTACATCGCAAATCTATTTAAAAAAATGTTAAAAAAGAGCAACTGCGATAATCTGATACCTGCTTTGCCTGCTTACAGTAATAACACAAATCCTGACCAGTTGCTCCGCTGACTTCTTCCAAGTTCTTTTCTCTGTTAATTGGTTTACTTCTTTTATTCAATACTGACTTCTCATATGACTCATCCTCATCATCGGATAGCTGAAAGTTTAAGAATTGGAAATGAAGTATTTACAAAAAGAAGAATTACAAATAAACGAATGAATAATGCTAATCTAAAATTAATCTGAGAGTTTAACACATGTAATGTGATGTTACCGCTGAGCAAACATTAACCAGAAAACATATTCTTCATACCTTTCATGATCTATTATACTTCCAAGAAGTGGAAATATAAACTAGCTGAGCAGCGAATGAAAAAAGCTAGTAAAACAACCAAAAAAACTGAAATATAGACAGTGGAAGTATCATTTCATTTAAAAGTAATCATTGATAAACGAGAAATAAAAACCAACATTGTCAGGTTTTTCGACTCTCGACAATGCTGTCATGTTAGAACCAACGATTTTCTGCAATGAGGGTCCCATTTTAAAAGTCGTCTCACAAGCAAAAGCTGGTGGCAAAAATGTTGCCTTATCTAACAAGTCGGTCATCGAATGTGCTTCATCAAGATGAGATAATAAGTGATCCCTGAAACACGCTGATGAAATCTAAATAAAAGAAATCCTTGCTTTTGTATTATATTTGCAATGCATTTGTTCTACCATAAAGAGAAATATAAAATCTTTTGTACAATAATCGAACAAAGAAAAAGAATAAAAAAAATATTTAAACCAGTACCGGCCCAATAATTTACCTGAAGAAACAATCAGTAATGTAGAAGCGCGGGCACACCGGACATTTCAGTTTAATCACTTTTCCCGAATGTTCACTTGATTGATGTTTCTCGATATCCGCTGCTGTGACAAACTTATGTGAACAAAATTTACAATGCAGTGGTATTCCAAACTTCATCGCGCAACCTTTCATTGTTACATATTCCACTTCAGAAGGTCGAGCAGAAAATAATATAACACATGATACTAATTTATCTGTGCTGTGGTAGCTCTAAAATTCAATTAAGATTCTGACAATAATTCTGATTTTCAAATATTATTTGTTCAAATACATGCAACTGCTAAAACTAATCAATACCACATTACATATTACTTCAACAATTGGCATCTACAGCCATCTTAATTACAAAAAATTTTCTTAATAGTGGTATCTCTTGCTTTGCATATTTTTGAAGTAGAATAAATCACTTGATAAAAAACCATTAATAAAATTTATTAAGATTATTTTGCTAAAAACCAACCAGCAAGCGCCGCAGTTTCATGTGCTTTTTTTCACTAGATAAATTACTCAAAGATGACAAAGGCACCTGGAGATTACACTCAGCACAAATCAATGTGTGCATCGCAAACATCATTTCCAACTGAAATTTATAGAAACCATAAAAAAGGCTATGCATTAGAGGAAAACTGCATTTCCTCATAGCAAAATATGATCTCGGCTTCACTCAGCGAAAATTTCAAATATTATTTTATTAATACTCAGTTTCAAATTCATCTTTCAAAGTCAGAGGTAAGAAAATGAAAATGAAATATATATAAATGCTTCGAATATCGAAAATATAGCTAAACTTATTCCCGACGAAATAACACGGCTGTTTTATTTAAGTTTTTTGGAATGAAATCCTTTCAAATATATATATATATATATATATATATATATATGCAGTGCTTTTTTCGGAAATTATTTTGAGTTAATCAATATGTCAATATATGCAACAAGAAAAATTACCAAAACGTAATTATTTGATCCATTTATGCACATTTGAAAAAAAAAAAAACAGTACCTTTTTCTCTCCAATCAGTAACTCTAGCATAAACTGCGTGAATTCTTGACAACAGTGCTGTTTTAATTGTTCAAGCGAACTGAATCCTTCGAAACAATAATGGCATGCAAACACGTACATGTTATAATGACCATATAGAATATGCACCTAGGAATTTTAGAGTTAAACGAATAATACGCAATGTCTTTTACACAAGAGTTCATAAGACTAGAGAAAAAAGGAATGAATGAAGCAAAAAAAAAGACGACAAAATTGCCGCCAAAAATATACATACTACCACCTCTTCTAATACCAAACTTTCAAGTTCAGGACTTCGAAGTTTCACTATTTATTATTTTTATTATTTGCACTTGAAATAAAACCCAAAAAACATACATACATACAAACATATATATATTTTAAGCTAATAGCTCCTATAATGATAAACTATTAGCTAAGAAGTTTACTTCTTCCTAGATGTCGCGAACTTCCATATCGCGAAACTTCCAATAAGTCAGTAAATCAAATTATAAACAAATGTTAATAACATTGTGAAGCATTCAATTAAATTTACAATTCTTCGATTTATTTCCATGCTTTTTGTTGTTTCGAAATTCACATCTTTTGTACTTATGCAAAGAAAATATTGTATTAGCAACAACTTAAGATATCCATCTACAACAAAGGATTTGCATCTTCTACACTGTTAATCCTCTCTCCTATTGTAAGCTAACAAAAGAGCAGCTAAACCAACCAAACAAAGGTCATTGTTTTATGCAATTAATTCCCCCTCTTCATCCACTATATAAACTGTCAATCTTTCCACCAATAACATCTTTATTCATTCTAACAAGTAGTTTGGTATCATTATGTATACGTTTTTATCGTATTAACAAATATCTTATCTTTTTCAGTTTGCGTTGTTTATAATTTTCATGCAACTCTCGCATTATCACTTTTTCTAATAAAGGTTTAATTACCCAAGTTTGAGGTCCGTACACAACTCAACTCAACTCGACTTCGTGTGGTCGACAGAATATCAACAATCCCTGGTTTGAACGTTGGATAATCCTGGCTACCAACTGACCTCACAAAAACTTCACGATACTAGAAGACAAGACACATGGGACTCAGAAATTTGATATGATCGCAATGTTTGAAATCACAACCTGTAAAGTATCGTCTCTCATTATCGCGTCCTTGCAAAATGGACATCGAACCCGTTTACATTGATGATGTTCATTTTTTTTCTGTTCTTTCTGCTTTTTTGCCCATTCAGACATAAATCTAAACTCGGTCAAAGGCATGGCTGGCAACGAACGGATCCACTGCACTTCTGAAAAGATAAGACTAAAATTCAACGGTAAAGCCATTTTATTAAGGATACAAGCTATCAGATAAAAGTTATATTTAAAAGTTACAATCAAAATAAGTAATCGCTAGCACAGTTTGAAAAACATGCAACTTTGCGCAATGTTGATACTGATGCTGTACTGCAGATAGAATCCATCCTTAATGTAACAAAAGTGTTCTAAACACTTACTTGCTGCACTCATGCTTTTCTCTGCATTAGTATTTTGATCAGTGCTTATTTTCTGAAAAATTTACCGGAGTTACATTTTGAAAACGGCCTCATATTGGCATCAAATTATAACTATGCTTCAAAATTCCATGATAATCAGCTTCATAAAAAACTTGTTCGAAATTATTCAGTTATTCTAAACCAATGCTGAAAACCATATTATCCCTAGCCACAGAACATTACAGTAATCACTGTGGCTGAATAAGAAGTAGCGTGGCTGAAAATAACAGAATGAACTTACATGTAATTCAACTTTGTATTTCGCCTGAATTTTATGCCGTGCCACAAATTCATAAGTCAATCGCTCTTTATCATTTAACTGAGACCACTAAAACACATCTATGTGTAAACTATCTTTAAAATATTTATGATATAATTTAAAAAAAAGGTATTTTGGCAAAATCATTCTGTTTGTAAATCCATCAGACCCTCATTACTTGAAAATATTAAGGAATTGAAATTTACCGCATAGCGCAAAACTTGCGAAATACACAGATCCATGTTCTTCGATTTATCGAAACGATCACTCTGATCATCGATCTTTTCACTTAAAAAAAAAAAGTGGAATATGGTATCTGTCACTATACTTAGCTGAATTAGGCTTTGCATTTTAATGAAACACGGTTGATCTCAAATCTTTCAAGTAATTTTACTTTTGACATTAAAGTTAATGAATCAGGGGCTCTATAAATAAGTAAAGTTTTACACTTTTGTAAAACTTCCTTCATCATGAATATGAATATCACATAAGCACTGTGGAATATAGACAGTGGAATTACAGCACCAAAATAATAATGTGGAAGATTTCGGAATGAAACGTTATTAGAGTGAATTCTCGCTTGCAGTCCACCAACTTGAATAGAAATTCTCAGAAATTTTACTCACGTTAAAATTTCTATAAAGTTTCTTGGAACTATATACGATTATATATTCATTTATATGCTGCATTTGACTGGATTATCGTATTTTCATATTAAATCGGCAGTGAAGGTGAAGATAACTAATAATGTATTTAAGATCGGACGCGAAATTTCCAAACAACTAGGGCAAATCAACAGAAAAACTATCGCGCAGTATTCAAAAATAATGAAAGTTATTACAAGAAACATATTATTAACAACTCCACCATTTTTCAACTGCCCCTGAAAAAAAAAATTACTTCAAAATCCCTTATACATATTGGAATTTCTTATAAATATTGAAATCATTTCAATCATACCAAATCTCGTTTAATACTGCATCTGTAATAAGCCGAAGACATAACCGAAAACCTCCAGTAATGTTTGCAAATTTCTCGAAATTATATAAACGACTGACAATCGTTCTCGATTCGTGTGGTCCAGCATGTTTGAGGCGCTCGTAACCAATTAGTGTTGCAAAGTTAATCGGAGATTTGGCATTTGTTGCCTTAAAATTTTTATAAAATTTAAAAGCCTTGCAGATTCGTTTTGATGTTATATATGCCTATCTTTACATAAAAATCTATACATTAACTATGGCACTGCTTTCATATTAACATCGAAAAATTATCCGGATATCATGCATAAATTTATCTTGCGTTAACACTTCATCAACGGAGTCTTGCATAATGAAAAAATGCTTCTAGAATCCATTTTTTTAAATGATGCAAGTAATTACTTATTATATAAGGCTGCAATCACACGGAGGGAAAAATCTGAGAACTATTTTTACGAAAACAAGAATTTACAAAACAAATATCTGAAAAAGAATATATATTTCCACACATTTTTTTTTTCCTGAAATTGTTGCTCGTGCTTTGCCACTAGCTGTTTGTTCCCCTCAATTTCCAAACGTTGGCGCTTCCGATCTAGTTCACTGATTTCTTCTAGCGTTCCTTCATTCGTCAACTGATCAGTGTTAACAGTCTACAAACAGATCTACAATCAATTCGAGATACGTTTTACTAAAAAGCTTACAAATTTCATTCTAATGCACAACTGTTTTGCACTGAATCTCCAAGTGTCTGATGTATACTGCGTTATATCTTGAAAACAAAAGTAACTTGCGCTGCTCAACATCTGCTACATCATTAGCTTGCTATTTACAAAGAAATTTTATTAAACTTTCTGCCAAATTAAGAAGTATTAGTTCCGCATATCTTTTATTCTCCAGTTCAAAATCTTGACCAATCCAACTTTTTCTTTTTTGCCACATATCATGGAAAACCAATTTTCAGCGCAGAACAATGTTTGCATATAATATAGCAAAAAAAGTATCTCCAAAAGACAGTCAAAAAAAACAATCAGCACTTATAATGTTATAGATCGAATAAGCAATAGTAATGGTATCCAAGTAATTTATTAAACATTTACTTTTGATAGAGGCAAACCGTAAGTTTAAAACAGCTAATATATGAATCCTTTTTTTAAAAAAAGGCATATAATATTGTTTCTTTATTCTTGTCATAAATAACTGAGTGATTCAAAATTTACAATTGCATAATCACTCATAAAAGAAAAGGAGCGAGCAGTAGTGCTTATCTAAATGATCACTTTAATCAAATACTAAAATAAATAAATTTTGAGCAATCAAGTACTAAAATAAATGAAGTTTTAAATTTTGAGCAATCAAGTACTAAAATAAATGAAGTTTTAAATTATGAGCAATCAAGTACTAAAATAAATGAAGTTTTTGAGCTATTGCTCAGCGTGACTTTGAACAAATGGCATGCAATTATCAAACACTAGGAATTATGAGGATATTTTCGCTTTGGTCAAACGTAAAATGGAAAGAAAATTAATCAAGACAGATAGAAAAAAGGAGAGTAAAGTATCCATCTTTTTTATTAAAGCTCGTCAATCTATTCTTGAAAAATAAAATTGATCACAAAAGAAAAAGTATTTCAATGTTTGAGAGGTGAATATACCAATCTATTTGACTTGAACGCACTATTTTAATCATATATCGAACTTCGTGATAAGAAAAAATCTTTTTCTCAAATCAAGGAAGAGACAAAAAAGATAAGACTTACAGTATCCGGTCTGACATCCATAAAGTAGTGCAGTTGAAAGGAATTCCTCGTTGATTAGCATGCACGATATTTAAGATTAAGTTGAACCTAAAAAAAAAACAATGCTAATATTCAATTGCTGAGAAAGTTCAGTGATTCGGTGCTAGCTAAATATATAACATTTTACCTAGCCTTCTCAGAACAGAAAATTAATATTTTTTATATAATATGAATGTGAACGTCTATATATATATATATATATATATATATATATATCATACTATTTACAGTACATCTATATATATATATATATCATACTATTTACAGTACATATATATTTATTTATTTATGTACGAAGCTTATTTCTCCCTCTTTTGTTCTAAATTTCGCTTTAATTGCTTTCATAAAAATGAAATACAAATAGCTTTAATTCAGAACTTTAGGAACTGCATTGGCAAGAAGTACAACGTGCATATGTGCAACCTGCATGTAATTCTATATTTGCAACAACAAAATAGTTTTTTCTTTGTTGCAATTTGATAATAATAATAGTTTGAAGTATAATAAATTCGAAGTGGAAGCGTGGGTGTTACAAAGAACGTCAAACTTATCATTGCAATTTCGATCAAATTTTAAAATAGCGCCTATCGATGAATGCAAAACACGCTCTATCACTTGCTTAGAATTCGCCCTTTAATTGCACTACCACGCAATGAACTCAAGCAGACGTCACGTGGGCAACCACAACCATACAACTACAGGTCTCTACACACATGCTCTACGTGGTTGTCCATATTGCTCTGCTTCATTCTTTGTCTTCTTTGTCCGCCCTTCCGCTCTCCCATCCTTTACTCTCTTCACATTCTTTCATTCTCTCTTGTCTTTATTCAAAATTCCTGTTGGAATCCTAAAATTATTGATTAATCTACAGTATCCACATCAACAGGACAGCGTTGTGAGAATATTTTCCACGTTTTCAGCATTTACTCATATTTTAAATTATCGGTAGAAAAATAAAATACTTAAATATGATTTGGAAGAAAATAGTATTCCGGATTGAATTATAAATTCTTATTGATGGATAGAAATGCAATTACAAACAGAATGAATTTAAAAGCGAAAGAAGAAATAACAAACAAATAATCAATTAGTAAAAATCATGATAAACAGAAGGAAACAAAATAATCCTAGCAAAATCACGATAAATAGAAGGATAGGATAATTATTTAGTGAAGTGATTAAACGATTACAGAATAAAACGATATATCATATAGATGTTGCATGAATGTTTCAATAATGGAATAGTAGCAATAACGCACGGATGAATTAATTTCGCCAGAAACAGATTCTCAACGAAAATATCTATAAAACGTTAACTGATTGTATTGTCGTTCATCATTTTCACGTAATTTGTCTACGTAATACGTAAAATCGCAAATGCAATGGACATTGTTTTTGTCATTGACATTGATATAATTAGTTGAATATTTAATTTAAGAGCTCATAGTTCACTTCAATACAGTATATTATATTTTCCTAGCAACTATGGAATAATTCACAAATATATCAATTTTTTCTAACTGATTTGTATTGCTTGATAGTGGATGAAAATTTTTAAAAATATGTTCCAGCAAATTGCCGTTTCTACAACGTAGAATTTTCATAGCTACTTGAAAGGATATTGAGTCAAAGATTTAATTCAAACAGTTGACACTTGAGCTTGTTTTTCCGTACATCAATTTCTATTCAGGTGGTTCAAGCCTTGTATCGTAAATACTGTAATCGATGAAAGTGATCTTTTCATTGTTTAAGCTCTACAACTACAATAGAAAGCATATTGCAGCAATAATTTTTCGTTGCAATAAGTTTTGAAAAAAAATCAATTTTGAAATCTTTGATTGCCACACTATTTTTTTCGTTCCATAAATGCAAGTTCTATACTGAAATATACTTTTCCTTCCAACTTTGAAAAGCAACATTTGCTAATGCTTGAAAGTGTTTTGATTTCTGAAATTCGAATATCCAATTCCGCATATGTCCAAGAAAGAAGTTCAGCCAGCATAGCATTTACAACTATAATATTTTCATACAAATATAATATATATTTCAGTAATTGCAACTATAATATTTGATGTTACAACTATAAATATTTTCAACAAAAAATGAATTCGTAGTTTGAAAATTACAATTTGAATTCAATTAGCATCTGAGAAAATGTTAGCTTTCCATGAAGATCAGGCTTCTTTCTCTTCTTTGTAGCAAATTTGTAACATTTGTTATCAATTTTTCCACAATTTGCTGCAATTCGTTTGCTTGAGAACTTGAAGGCTTGTGTCTGATACAATTAACAAGCAGGAAGAGAAATAAATGGCATCGAATTCGGATGTCATTTATTTCTCAATATTACGATTTAATGTTTCATTAACTCAGGAAGAAATAGCTGGTCTTAAGAGAAAATGCTATGACAACACATAATACCGCTGCTTACCACAAATCATACAACCAGATGATTTTTTTGAAGCAACAGTACTTCTTAAATTGGCATTTGATGCTACTGGAACTGTCTTTTCAGGATCTTTCCCGTGACATTGATGACCTTAAAATCTTATATGCAATCTTCTTTGCCCTTTATAACTCCTACTACAAACACTCCAGACTACTCTAAATGCCGAGTATTTTTTATTGATCAGCCAGAAGCAAATCATAATAGTAGGTTAATACTTTTCGAGAGCTCATATCACTTTTCCTTCAATTTTGTTGCGCAATTCAACATCTATGAAAATTTTTTATTTAGCTGAAATTCAAATGGATCACTATTCCAGTTTTCAATACAAAATGTATCGTATGTTATCAAAAAACATCAGAAAATTATAAAAAAGAAAGTAATAAAAATACAATAAAAATGTCATAAAGACAAGAAGCATTCTGAAATCAACCTTCAGAAATAATTACAAAGCGATGCAGATTCACTATGCTATCAAGCCTCCTTGATGAAAACTGCAACCTCACTATTATCAGTGTGGAAAATCTTTCGAATCCTAGAACATAAACAAATGTGAGATAACGTTAACTTGCTAATTCAAATGTGATATCCCTCATTAAATGATAATCACTGTACTCTATTACTTATTTCTCATGTTGCATGTTATAATACTAGCAACATCGTAGAGTACAAATTTCTTGAATTTTAATTTTTCTTTGAGAAAAACAAAATGTTGATGTGGCATAAGGTCAAAGTATTTCCTAGAGCTAACCACAAATCATAAAAAATTAATACTATAAATGATAGTTGCAGTTACATGTGTTAAATATGAAAGTTTAATTACACCTATAAAGAGTCCACTATGATATTTCAAAATAACATCAATGTTCAAAAAAAGCCCCTAACAATGCTAAGACAAAAAAAAAAAAACACTTATCATTATGCATGAAATAATTCAAGAGGCGAAAAGTGCTTTATATTAGTGCGATTCGCCAAAACTTTTTAAAGTTCACGCTGACTATGAAAAGTTTTAGTCCTATGGATAACGGGTTGACGTTGCCGGTTGATAATGTGTCTGCGTGTACAAAGGATACGGTGGTTGCTGTTGTTGCTGTCGCTGCTGGAGATGCTGTTGCTGCTGTTGGTGTTGTGGGCGCTGTTGAAGATGTGGCTTTGTAGTCGTAAATTTCACATCATATGATTGCTGTGATGATAACGATGGTGTAGTCATTATACCCGTTGAACTGATTCCCGTAATTATTTCACTCTGCAAAATATAAATTATCGTTTAATGTTGCATAATTTTGCGACATTTTATTAGCTATGACACCACTACCGAATCACAGAAACACATGAATTCGTATATCTCTACCTGTTCAGAAGCTAGGCTTCGAAGATCCGTAAGTTTCATCAACAAGCGAGAAAAAATGTTCCGCTGTTTAGGTCTTAAGGCATCAACGTATGACTGTAATGCGGAAGTATAAACTTCCTGAATATCTTCTACTGACTTCGGTTGAAGTAAACCTGGTCGATCTGAAACAGGATGTAGAAAATTTTAGCAATTATTTAACATAAAGTAATCACTAAATATTCACTGCAATTAAATTGTCCATCCTTTTTTGCAACAAAAGAACTTTAATACGCTGCTTAACATTAAATAGATTAGAAGTTAAGCGTGCATTAATCTCCTCTGTCCGAATACTATGACCAAAGTCCTCAGATGTCAGATTCTTGTTTGCTAAAAAGGAACTTCTTTTGACACAGCTGCAAAATCAAAAGGCAAGTTGCAGATTCAATAAATTGAGACACTAATCAAGACAACCGAAACTTTACTGGAGTTTTAGAGTAAAACATTGGATCAAATTTAACAAATCACCTGAAAAAATGGCGATCGCTGTGAGCAAAACATATTCCGCCTGATGCAATTGCATTTTGGCCAAAGCATGAGCAAAATCGAACATTAAATCAGCCAAAGGTCCAATAAACTCGCGATATTGCTCACGATCATAGCGCCACTGTTTCGTTTCATTTCCGAGAACTACTTTTTCATCAAAAATATCATAACAACGTGATGTTCGTAATACGAGCACTTCCGTCTTGCAAGTCTGTAAAAGTCGATCACGTGGTAAATCTTTTCATTAAAAGATAAAAAGGACAATTAATATTACCTTTGATACCTAAAAGAAGAAAATTCAGAATGTAGACTAAACTATTAAAATATTTAAATAAAAACTTGAAGGGCAAAAGTAAGCAGATTTAGTAATTTGTTAGCTTAAAAAAAAAATTAACAAAAATTTCACTAAGAAACTGCTTCAATCAACCAACAATATTATCCCATATTCGGAATCTTTGAAAAAATTCCCTCTTGTGATTTTTAAATTCCACTCATTAGAACCAAAAGAGCTTCTAACTTTATGTAGAGTGCGTTTATCCTCATCGGAAAGTTTGCAAAAACCGGGGAGATGCATTGTAAACTGGTGAATCAACTGTAAGCTTAGAATTGTCAATTCAGCAAGCTGCTGGTAAGAATTTCCTACTTCATTATGCTCCTGAAAAAATTATTTCTTTATTTTTGGAAATTTCCAATTTAACTCTAATTACAACTTCACTTTCTTATCAATTTTGAATAAATGACCGCTGCTAATATCTCTACAGATTCTTTCTTCTTTATTTGATTTTTTAACTTCTTGAAATGAAGAAGTTCGAAAATTGAAGAAATTAAGTCGTAGGATTATGAAATTGAAATGCCTGAAATGCAATAAAGAACTGGCTTCTTGCAAAATTCAAGATAAAAAATTTCAAATTTTGGAAAAGTTTTTGAAAATTTTACTGAAACTACCGAAATTTTCATCAGCGTATCAGTGGATGGTGTGGCAAATTGTTGATCAATAGTTACAATTCGATTAATCAGTTCTCTTGTTTCCAGTGATAATTCTACGTAATCATCCGGTGATTCTGATGAGCTAACTGCTGGTTGTGGACTGACGCAATTTGCTTTACTTTGTTGTTCTAATGCTGTGCGTAATTTCTGTTTAGCCTCACGTTTGACTCGGCATTGATCCTCCGGAATCACAACTAAAGGCACTCGCGAGTCAACGCGTAATCCTGAATTTTTTTGAGATCCTAGTGGGGTGCAAACTAAAAATTAAAAAAATCAAAAGCTGATCGGTTTAGTGCAATTTAAGTTTTTGAAAAGATTGACATAAATAACAAATTTCATAAGATGAAACAAACTTCTGTTAAATGCCCTTAATGAGTAGATCATGTGAGTGAGTCGAACAAAAAGATAAAAGTAGATGATAAAGTACTTAATTGAAATTAAAAAAGGTATAGTTTATGTTTAGAACATGCAATTATATAAAGTAATTCGAATTTCAACTAACTTCTATGAACAAACTGTAATATATATTTCAGCTACTTATTTTTTAAACAAATTGCAATAAACCATCTGACAATGTGATCTTGATCTTCCAAATAGATCCATTGATAAAATGTTTCACTTGTTAGCTCACCAATTATCAGTGGTGTTAAAAAGAAATTTTTTGCTATAATTAAAGAAATGGAATGAAGGCTTAGGCTTAAATATATTTAAAAAATGCAAAAAAAAATGAAAAATTAGATCAGTACATGAAATTTGTGAAAAAGGTGTTAAACTTACGTTCAGGTCTCATCCCGATTTCCATGCACTTTTTTAAACGACAGTGTTGACATTTGCGCCGCATATACATATCAATATCACAGGATTCACCATATTTACAATGATAAATTGCTTTCCGAGTGACAGAACGTCGGAAAAATCCTGAGATTTCAAATTCCATTTAGAAATAGTTGCAGCTTAATTTCTAAATCAAAACGTTTTCAACTTCCAAAAATATAAAGTTATCATAAAAGTAAAGAAAGTAGATAAGAAATAAGCAGTAATTAATACCTTTGCATCCTTCGCATGTGAGAGCATTGTAATGATAACCAGATGCTTTATCACCGCAAACTAAACAAAGCTCTTCGGTAACACTATGTACGGCTATACTACTCGAAGAAGGTAAAGACGGGGAACAGACTAATGAACAGCTGCTACTACTAGGTCTTTTCTTACTTCGATATTCATTTTCGCAATGAGTTTGCTGAAAAAAAAAAAACAAATTTCTAAAATAAACAATAAAACACTTTTAGGATAATCATAAAAATGATTAAATATCAATCAAATTTCGAATTCATTTCTTCTGCCAACTACTTCAAATGAAAGTGACAAAATTTAAGAACTGATAAGTTTTTTTTTTTTTAACTTTACATTCTTGTAAGCTTTCATGTTACAGAAATAATCAATATTTTCGGCGGAAAATAGATAACCGCATGAAATATAAAAATGCAAATTGTATGATTTAATTAAAAAGTTAGTAATCAAATACCGTTCTGTTCAAAAGTATGAAAAACCTTTCATCACTCCGAATCCCTTTTCGAATGAGACGAAGTTCGATGTTAGAATCATTCCTTTTTTTCTCGGAAAATAACTTTAAAAAAGTCGAAAATCGATGTGAAATGAAATTTCAAAAGATAAAAGTGTCATTTTTGAAAAACGTCTTTCTTTTTCTGAAGCAAAAGATTTCGAAAAGCATGAATGAAGAGGACACTATTGATGAATAATTTCAAATTTCCAAAGGCAACAATCCATGAAAAAACACATCAATTCAATCTTAATCTTACAGCAATTAATTAAATATTCTTATTAAACTATAGACTTGTTGAATGTTTGGCAATAAATATTAGGCCATTAATTCAAACTCTTATTATGACAATAAGAAGTAAACCGAAAACATACTCAACCGGAAATTAAAGAACAAAAGCAGTAGGATATATCCTATCAACTGGAATTTGCAGCTTATCAATTCATGCAGAAGAGCTTAGGGAATAGGCACTTAGCGTGATTAATTCAATATAAGATAATGTAAAGCAATTCTTATTTTTTCTGTAACAGTGCAATAGAATGATGATCTCTATTCGGGAGATGAGGTGGTTATATTCCGATTTCCGTCTAAACTTTGTCGGATCTTCAAATTTTCTTTCAGAAAATGGCTAAACGAGCGTTAACTGATGCAGAAATATTAAAGTTGTAGATTTAACCTGTTGCTGTTGTTGCTGTTGTTGCTGTGCTCCTAACAACGGCAAAGCAATCGTGGTACAATGGGTATTTCCATGGGCAGCAGAATGAATGTGATGGAATCGCTGAACTGCTTGAGCAGTTGGTGATGGAGCTGAGAAAAAAGATGTAGCGGCCCAAAAGCTGTCATCGAATTCAACATCTGCAACACGCTGAAATTAATTACTGTTGTTGCTACAAAATGGATAAATTATCAGCGCATCATCAATACACATCAGCAAACTCATCTACTTCAAGTGACCTTCACCTCTTTTCCATCCTGGAAGAAGCCGGTAATGTAATCAAATAAAATTTGGAAAATTCCTGGATTTATGATACATTTTTCACATGAGAGAACTATTATAACATTGAAATTATGCCAAGAATTAGTCCAACGGTCATATTAACATTAAACGATTCAATGATAAATTTAAGATCTACAAATATTTTATAAATAATAAATGAAATAAAATTGCAACGGTAAGTTTCGACAATTGTTCAAAAGTTGTTGACGAAAAGATTATACCAACTAACTTGTTATAAGTGAAATCGGTCCTGAATCCTACCAATGAAATGATAAAATCTAAAAATGACCTGCACGATAATGATTCAGTGCCTGAGTGTAGAAAATTTCTTGTGATGTCACCAAAGAATGCTGTTGTGGTTGTCGATGATCGGTGACTACCTGTGGAGTTTGCTGATCTTGTTGTTCGATTCCTAATGGTACTGCTGTAACAAACGCTGTAATTGGAATTGAGGTTGGAGGTGAATTATGGGTTTGCTGTTGTTGTTCATGTTGCTGCTGTTGTTGAGAATCGGATACCCAACTTGTAAGAGGTGGCAACTCATGGTATGTTACCGTTGCTGTGGTCATTGGATCGGAGGATCAGTAATTTCTGATCCTGAATCAAGTATTGTGGAAGCCCGGACAAACTGGGCGATTGTCAGTTACCGCAAGTAAATTCTAACGAAAATGGTGGTGCATGATTTGATGTTGAAGTGAATGAGCGTCGAGAGCAGTCTCCTCCTTCTGGTCGTCCTCTCCCATATATTGTCGAAATCATACCCGCGACCTTGAAAGGGAGCTGACCCTGTCCAGACAGGTACCGACAATCTTTCAAGGTCTTCTCGATCATGCAATACTAGCACGTGCTCCTCCCCTCCAACTCCCGGCCCTGTTAATGCCGTCTTTCAAATCATCAAATCATTTTTCATCATTCATCCATATACATAAATACATTATATATATACACAAACATACACACATACTTTACTATATTTTCTTCATATATACATACACACAAGAATTTCAGTTCTGTTTACTAAAACTTTCACTTCTGAAATTTGTGTAACTATCACTGTAGAAATCAGAAAGGAAGAATAAATCGAAAAATTCCATGTGTGATTAAGCAATCAATTTCGATCTCAAATTGAATATCGAAAACAAAATAACAGCACAGCCATCTTTTAAATTACTGGAATTTTTAAGGATTTTGGTCGCCTTTCCTTACAACTTATTTGCTTATGAGTTTAATATTTGAATATTCGCTTTTTATTAACTCGCAAATAGTAATTATTTACATTCAAAAACATTGCCAACAACGGATTCATCATATATAATTAGGCTTCGCAAACGAATATAAAAAGAGTTCTACGTAAACTTACTGAAAATGGCCAAATTGTCCAAAGAAGGACAACTTCGGTTGCAAAAGGCATATCAAAAAATCTCCTAAGCAAAAAAGGTATTGGTGTGTTTTCTCCTCGAAAATGTTCTTAAAGGAAGAAAGGAGCATTTTGTATGGTGCATTTCCATGTCTGCAAAAAAAATATGAGGCTGCTGAGTAGCAGAAGCAGTTCATTAGCAAAAAACATTCACGAACAAGGATTTAGCGTTTTGATGTGGGTCTTCAGATTCGTCTTCAGATTCTAATCATTCCAACACCTGCCTTAGATTGAATAGGCTCCCATCGGCACAATGTCGAATGTGAATGCATTTTCTTATCGAAGTTGGAAGATACTTTAGAGCATTATACTAAAAAGTTTGAATATGAATAGAGTTGGTCACCATTGGTTGTTAGGAAAGCTTTAGAGAGTGCATGTTATATCTGATTTGACCGCGCTATACCTCACTTAATAGAATTATCATTTTGAGGAACTTCAGATTCTGATCATTCCAACATCTGCCACAAGTCACAGTATCATATGCTTTGAGAGGTCAATGAATGTCAATGGTGACACTGAATCCCTTTCCCTATATTTCTCATGGAGTTATCTGAGAACAAATATCCATGTCTGTGATACTACTTTTGGTTTTGAAACTAAATTGGCTTTTAGGTGGAAGTTCTTCTGAAATAGCTGGCACTAATCTGTCCAGAAGTATTCTTACAAAGACTTTACGGCAATAGCGATTGAAGCACTTTGTAATTAAAGCAATTTGATTTTTTTTCTTTTAATAGTAAGTTGCCTTATTAACATTAAAACACAACGAGCTCACGAAATTTAGCATGAAACAACTTAGCCTTTATTTTTCCAGACATTTTTCCAGAGAGGTGAAAATTCATTAACATCAACTGCTTTGCCATTTTTCATCTACTGTATGACCTTAAGAATTTCTTCCATGGGAAGGACCTGTCGAAAAAAACCGAAGCAAATTTTTCTTCCAATATTTTAACTGAATGATACGTATGGTTTTTCTGATGTATTGATTATAATTATGTAGCATGTAATGAATGATAATGTTTTAGCTTTTTTCTTACAGCTCAAATCATCATATCTACTATGGATAAAGCCTCTATTATACGTTGTCACTCTTCCTTGTCTATTATCTCATTATTTAAATCCCGATAGGCAAAACAGCTATTGTAACGATTATGCTTAAGCTCCTAATCTAGCAATATGTAATTCTTTCATTGTGTATTCATGAAAGTACAATCGTTGACTTGATAATTATCAAAATATCTAAAAGTATAATGTAGATTATTTGTGTATTCTAAAATTCCAAATCCTTTATTATCCATATATATCAATACTAAAAGAAATGGAGTCAACCATAGAGGCAGTACTGCTTTCCAAATCAATGTACATTACAGTTCATCACTTCTCTACACAACTCCTCTATACAACCAGGAGCCAACGATCATTGGAATGAATGACTCCATTCTAACAGTTACCTGTTAAAAAATTTCCTATTCAATAAAGGTATTATTTTTTAATCTTGTCGACAATTTATTTCCATGATGTAGATGCGCGAACCGAGAAGCCTGATAAAGAGCACTCAGCCAGTGAAAAACACACTGGAAAGAATTATCGATGAAATCAACAATATAGAATTTCACTTCTTTGGATCAGCGAATAACAACAACAAAAATATAACAATAATATAACAGAAAAGAAGAACCATCGATGAAAAATTGCAACGTTTTGAACTGCCTAATGGAGTCATCGAAAATATTAATAAAGAATGATCAGACGATATCAAACGAACAAAAGCTCCAGGGAAAAGAAAAGAAGGCAAATATGCAAAGATAGTCAACGATAAAAAGATTTTTTGAATTTAATTAATGAGAATAAGGTAGCAATTATTACTTTAAAAATATATAACAATAATATCGAATGAGCATTCCAATGCTTGATTCCAAGCACTGGAATTCTGTTTCAGCTAATTCCGACAAGCTTACAAAATCAAAACAGTGGCATTGAAGAAACTCGTATAAATTTGCTACAATTGCTGTTCTCAATGTATAGTGGCAAACCAAAAGTCTGGCGAGAATTTTGAAGCGATTTCGATGCAGACGTACACATTAAACTCTGATATCCAGAAATTGAACTACTTGATTTCATGTCTTGAAGAAGAAATTCTTCAGGCTATTATAACATAGCTGTTGAGAATTATATTGTAGTAAAAGAATTCTGATCGAGAAATCTAGGAATTTAGATACTATAAAAAGTTGTTATACAGTGAATTATATTCTATTAAACGAAGTGATCGGGAATGGAAAGCTACAGTGGATGCTATCGAGCGGGCACTTCGAAAATTAGAAGCGATAAATGAAATTTGGAATGCTCGAGTACTGAAATCGCCGTTAAAGCGAATGCCGAAATTGATCCTCGACAGAATATATCAGTAAAAAGAATAAGAATCGTAATCAATTACCAGGTTTCGAAATCTCCTCGAACTATTGGCGCAGAGAAATGAACAAAATGAGTTGGATCTAAGCAATGAATGATGAAAAAAAAAAAACTAAACAATTGACAATCAAACCGAATCTATATGTGCACGAAAGGTGAGACTTTTGCTTTAAGTACTATCAAGCAATCTATCTTATATGATCCAAAATTAAACATCAATTCGAAATTTTTTAAATCCATCAGAAAACACTGTTCCTTTTGTAAGGAGAATTGCTGGATAATGAATGTTAAAAATATCCCACTATTAAGCAACGAATAGAATGTTTAAGAAAAAATAATGCTTGCCTCAATTGCTTGCAAATGGGAAATGCAACTAATGATTGCGAGAAAAAGAAGTGCTTATGCTTTTACTGCAAAGGTCGTTATTAATACTGTGCTGTACGACTACAAAGATGGTTCACAAGTCGTTGGAACTACGAAAGAGCAATTATATCCCACGAGTAGCAATAATTCTACGATCGAAACGAAAGGGTCAGAAAAGTAAGGAAATTAGAGTAGTCAATTCAAACAGTCCAGAATTACAAGAAGTGCTAGCTTTATTTGATTTGACTCACAGATATCTTTGTCTGGAAGAATTTAGTCAAGCGATCAATTTTTACATCAGAATTATTAGCAATACTCATAGGAGTTCGAGCGGCTCGATTTCTAATAAATCAACTGCAATTAGAAGAAGCGGAGATAATCCTATTATCATAATCCGAGTGTGCACTATACTGGAACGTAACTTAGTTATATATGTCGAAGACTGCATAAGAGACTAATTTAAATTTGACAAACTACACAAATGATTTATTACTTTAGTTTAGCAAATAATTTTATGTTTTAGTGTAATATACAACTTGTCTCACAAGTATTTTAACTTAAAATAATTTATAATAGAAATTCATGTAATGGATTTATCTCAAAACTTCCTAACATTCCCCTGTTTATTTAAGGAGCATTTACTAATTAGTTAGCAAATCCAGAACTAAATTTAATCAAATTAAAGAAAATAACAATACAACATTTTTTCAGCGTTTGATTGGTTGATTTAATTAGCTAATGCATTATGTCATTTTCCTGGAGAGTGATGGCATGGAGAAATCATGAAGGAGCAATGACTCGAAATGATAAAAATGGCAGAATGACCACATCAACAAAATTAAATCAGTGAATTCAAGAAAGTTTCCGAATCATGATCCAAGAGATTTACCGCGGAAGCGAAACTTGTTTATTCATCAAATTTGGGTGGTTTCTCCCGTATTGTAGCTACCGGAAGTGAATTTCGCATTCACGAACTGATGTTACGATCTTCATGCCATTACTGTAAATGTGTGATATTTCCGTTTTTCTATCGCAGTTTGGAAGAAGTTTTAATTTCCAGCTGC
>JARVGP010000302.1:8358-53290 GCA_029876185.1 Mansonella ozzardi | reverse complement strand
AGTTATTCCGTGACCAAATTATACCTAGAGCGGTGCTTTATTATACAAAGGAAGCAACGGAGAGAATGATATGTCTGAATATGGTAGCGATGAATACGAAGATGAGGCAGAGAATGACATCTCTGAATATGGTAACGATGAATATGAAGATGAGACGGAATTGGTTGATGGAAGCGATAATGAATCTGAAGCTAATATTATTTAGATAGATAAACTAAATTTGAAGAAAATTTAGGAAAGAATCTTCACATTTTTTCGTAACAGCTTCTACCATTGGAACCATTTGCTTAATAAAGTCATTTATATCTGTGCTGTCAAAGTGTTTTACCTTGTTTTACTGTTTTTTTAGTGTTTACAGGCATGCATGTTTGCAATTGCAAATCAGTATTGAATTTAATTTGCTAGTAAAGAATGAAATTATGAAGGCTATTCATTGTTGATAGAATTAATTAACAAGGAGTAGCATGGAATACTAAGAATGATAAGGAATGAGATACTATCAGTTATTAGATGACAAACTAATTTTAAACTTTATAACTATCAAAATGATCGCACTTATATATACAGTCTATTGAAACAAGTTGAAAAATTAAAACAAAATCAGGAGACGAATCATTTCATCCAAGTAGTTTATCTTCTTATATCACCGGATTTATTACGAAACAACTGCGGAAAGAAGTGATATACTGTAGTCTGGTATGACACAATATCACAATACGGTATTATAGCATTTTCATGCTTGCTAATGTTGCTTTATTTTTTCATATTTTAATATATAAAAGTGATACTGTTAAATATGGTATGTCACACAGTAGACTCGCTATTTTACAACATTTTATAATCATTATATAGTACAGTACACAAGTATAATCTAGATCGCAGTATATTTAGCTTCGATTTCAAACTTCAATTATCATTCAGAAATCCGCGCCTTTTTTTCTACTTTTTATGCTTAACTTTTTCAAGTATCCTTTTTCCCGTAAATACTGGACTGTAGAACTGTGGAACTGAATACTGCAAATAGACTGTAAAACATAAAAGTATTACAATCATATAATTTTAACATCAGTTTTCTGGAGTATTTCTATTTGATTCAAGAATAAATGTGCATAAAGCTAATCTTCTCGCCAATATGTGTAAGTGAGAAAAAAAATATGTTGTACAGCGATTGTTCACGACTATCCTAGATTATTCAACGAACACTAATTTTTATCCCGTTTTTAACTTTTCTTCGTTCATGCTTTTCATCTCATCCAGAAACTAATATTATACCCAAAACGAATACCAAGACAAAAAACCCTCCTGTGGAACATACCTGGAACGTCCGACGTTATCTCCCACTTTTCTCGTTGTTAAAACGATTCCAACCATTCTAAACCATTTCAATTGTAACTTATCTCAACTGAATAAATTATCTTCTTATCATTTATTCATATGCCATAGACTATAAAGCATCTATCAGTTCTTACAGTAACGAATACCTCGTCAACTCTTTGAATATATTAGTTGAAAGTATACCTCTTAAACTCTCGGAAAATAAAAGTTTAATATAGTATTTTTTTGTACACAAAATCATTAATATAAATTACAAATTATTAAAAAAATCGAAATGTATAATAAATGATAGAAACGAAACATACAATATTTTAAAAATAGACAGAAAATAAATAAATAAAGCATGAAAATTTTAATGCGAACTATCCTTTGTTTCCGAAATCATTTGAAGGGTCATCGAATAAACGTAGATTGTTCCGTTCAGCTCTACTACTATTTTCATCAAGATTGTTTCGTCCGGCTCTGTTACTACTTTCATCATTTGGTTGAGATCGATCCTCCATTAATGATGTTCCCTCATCCTTAAGAGATAGTTACAGACAATCAAATCTTTTTGAGAATTCGTCCTAACAATTTAAATAAGAATTTAGCAAATTAATCATAAATGTTTAAATTTAAAAATTGTAAATTATCTTCTCATCGTTTCAATTGCAAAAATAATTGGAAAGTATGTTCAATTCAAAGTTACCTCATTTGGTTGCTGATTTCCAAAAATCGAGTTCCTACGTCGTTCAATGGCACGAATAGTATTGCAACGTAATGTCAAACGTCTTTCACTGGTGGAACGATCAATGGCTTTGTTACTTGATAGTGCAAAGAAACGTTTCCGAAATGCAGCATCAAGCGTTTCAGTCTTCGGTTGATGCATTGAACGTTTGAACGATTCCAGATTGTGGACTATATTTCGACGTGAAATCGTTTGCCCTTCCTAAATTCATTTTTAAAAGGAAAATTAAAACTTTCATTTTTAGTTTTTCAAAATCATTTCTAAATACAATAAAAGTTTCAAAACAACAAAGGTAAGAAAATAAAAAGTACAAAAAGTATTTTCAAATTTAAGAACAATTGTTGCAGAGATTACGAAGTTGAGAGTTCAAACATACCAGCTGGGCATATTCATCCGATCCATCAACTCCACGAATAGTCTGTAACTCACGTGCTATTTCAACTGCATTCTGCACAACCAATTCATCTTCCTTCAAATGATCCGTACGTTTACGCCAACAAAATAATTGCGTAGATGCAATGAGATGTGCCATAGTGCCAAAACGATGTAACAACATTCCTATGAACTGAAATACAAATTGATAAATTAGTAAATTAATAGGAAATATTATGAACGGATTATATTTGTAGAAAGATTGAGAGAGAGAAAAAAAAATCAAACTAATTAATTTTTTAAATACGCCCAAGTAAATTAAAATATAATTATAGGAAGGTAGAAGGATGAAAAATTCACTCCATTAATGAAACTTGATTACCTTGATTATCTGAATTACCTGAAAAACTTGATTACCTGAATAAGGAGGATTGACATGAAAAAAAGCAGGAAGACTAATCCGATTGGTTCCAGTTGTAATCGTGTGACCACCCAGATTGGTTCCCGAATATCCGTGCTACACGGGATAATTGTATGGTTATAACGTGGACCTAGTGGCCATTCAATGTGTATACAATCTTTTTGCAGTTGTAGCAAAAGTACAATAGTGATGAAAACGATATTTACCATGAAGAATCCTGAACAAACCTGGAAAACAGGAAAAAAATTGGTTCAACTTTGAGAGTTTAAGATTTCAATTTTTACTGAACAACCTAGAAAAACCGGAAAGAAAATGAAATCAATGGTTGAACTTTGAAAATTTAAAAGTTTCAATTTCTAAGAATCGCATTGTCAATGATCAATGATTAATGAAGTTTCGGCATAATTATAAGATGTTTTTATGGCTAGGAAATACTGAATGTGGTTACTATTAAATCATATAGATTAAAAGATCAGTTGGTTAAAAGTTCAGCATAATATCATGGGTCTACAGGAAGATCTATTTCGGTAATTATACTTGTAATAACGAAGAGACATTACAAAACAAAAATGTTTGAAGCATTTGACCTCTCTCTTCCTCTCTCTTTTTCCTCATCTAAATTGAAAGAAAAGAGTTTAATTTTTGGAGAAAAACCAGAAGAAATTCCAATTTTATCATATATTCTAACTTTATTTCGTAGTTGTATAAGACCATCCTGGATATTTTTCTGCTCTAATTGGTTATGGATAATTGGTGTGAGATATTTGTTAATGACATCATTCCAGAAAATTTCCTCATCCGGATCCAACGAATCTTTCTCCGCTCTTCTAATACATTTATCATTCAACCATATCTCGCTCATTTTCGAATTCCATTTACGATTGCGCATAGGCACAGCTGACTGATCAGTTGTTAAATCACGGTCATCTGTTTTTGTCTAAAAAAATTTAAGTGTAAAGTTTAAAAGTTTAAATTATTTTAATTCATAGAACAATTACAGTCATTTCCAAGTCAATTATTAATTGTCGGATTAATATTAGCTTAATGAAATAGAAGAAACAGCTTTGATAAATTTGTGCTTTATTTTTGAAATTGGAAATAACTGATTGAAAATAAATATCTGTCACACCTGATCTTTTTCAATTGAATCATTCAACCATTTTGATCGTTCTAAATTATTTGTTGTTGTCATTGTTGCATAAACTGCCCGAGTTGGCATTGGTATTCCCGTAGATGGCAATTCAGTTCGATCCAGCTTCTCCATTACCTTATTTATTTTCTCATTTAAGTGCCAAATCTATAATAAAGTTTAAAAATTGAATTAATCTTGATTAGTACTTTGTCTAATTAATAAATTAAATTTTACCTCCGAACTTATTTTTCTTACTCACCTGTGCTAACTCCGTTGATTTATCCTTTAAGCAACAGATCAGACGGCATGCTGATCCACAACCAACTGATATTTCACCATCCACCTAAGAAAAATTTTAATAATAATTTTCAGCATAATTAGAACGATGTAATTATTATTTAACAATTTATAAACATTAATCAAAACAATACATTAAATATTTCCTGAGTATAATGTTTAACAAATGATTAATAATAAAGCAATAATTATTAAATAAAATTATTATTAGTGACAATAATAACAAATTTTATTTAATTAATAATAAAAAGGCTTTAATATTAAGAGAGTTAAATCATTGCATGTACTGGTTGATTGATTGATTTGTTGGTTAATTGATTATCAATACTGTTCAAATATCGAAAATTAGCATAGAAAAAAATTAATTTAAAATTGTTTCATTTTGTTTAATTAAATTTCTGGAATTTTTAAAACTTAATTTCTTGTTTATTTAAAGATAGTATTGTAATCAAATATTATATTTTAAAATTGATCGCTTTTTTCCTTTTCTATTTTTGTACAAAGTTGACCTCACTGCCGGTATTGTTGCTGACTAGGTCAACATGCTTGTTGCGCTTCTGTCTTGCACCGCCCATTCCTTCCACTGCAATCAGCAATTACTTTTTTTCCTCATTTTTAAAACAGATAATTGATTTCTTTTTACAATTGTCAAATCATTTATTGGAAAGTTTAATTACAAATTTAATTAGTTTGCTTTCGCATAATTTCTGATCAACAAATAGTCTTTGACAAATACATTTTATACTTGCAGTGTAAAATTTGAATTTCAACCTTTTGGATTTTCGCGTGTTCCCCAAGCAACATTATTCAAGTTGCATAAGCTGTAGATTGGAAGTAACATATACATACATGGTATTGCCAAGAAATACAGAATTCCCGGTGTGATACAGGTAAATTCCAGTGGATGCAATACAGCAGCAATGGTAAAACTAAAGTATATAAAATTAAAATGCAAATAATTTCCTAAGTAATTTCCAATTATTCCATAAATTAATTATTGTAATTTTGAGTTCAAATTTGAAGTCGATATTTGAAAATGAACAGAATCGAAATACCTTGCAATAACGAAGATAATGAATATCGAATGTGGTGACGTGACGCCATCCTTTTGCATTTGTATGATTGTCCCAACAATTACAGCTGTCATTAGCATAGCAAATAAAGCACCGATTAATTGCGCTGCCATTAGCTGAAAAAATGTAATGAATTTGATTTTAAAAAAAGCAAACTAAACATGTAAATTAAGCTAATTAAATTAATTAGATCAACTAAATTAATGAAGCAAAACTCGGATAAAATTCATTTCTTAACCTTTAAATTGTTTAAATTCAAAAAATTCAACACAGTTACAAATTAAGCTACTAAAATAATTTATCAAGAGATAACTTCTGATCTAAGGAACTGAATGCAGAAATTAAATTACTCGATATAAGAAATGAAATAATTCGATTAATCAATTTTAAGTGAAATGATAATCAAAATTCAATTATACCTGTTTTTCGGAATCAGTTATAAAACACATTAAGCAAAACAATGCAACGGGTAATGTGACAATAAACAATGATAACGAAACATCGATTTTGAATGATACAGATAAGGCTCCAATAATCATCAAGAAAATTGAGCCTGGGCCAAGGATTGATGAGACAAGCATTATGCATTGATACAATATATACCTATAATAATATTTTCAGCGAAAATTCTAAATTCTCTGAAAAAAATTAATGAACGGTTTTGTCATATGAGATAATAAGCATGGAATAGTGAATAAATTAATCCTCTTAAAATATGATAAATTCTAGAATAAAATAGAAAAGAGAGAGGCAGGATTTTCGGAAGAAAAAGAGATAGATAGAAAGGAAAACTAAAGTAAAACGAAGAATATTCCGAAATCAGTTAAAATTAAATTAAAATGATTAAACAGTGAGATAAATTTTTTTAGGCAAAATTATTTCCATAATGGTCTGAAGTACCAATCAATTCCCGGTATGCTTTCAACAATGAAAAATGTTGAAATATATAGGTTTTAATGAATAAATTACAAAATTTTCAAAAACTTTAAAATTTCAAAGATGATCAATTTTTTTTAATTTGTAATTATTTCTCGAAAAATGCAAATTCTTTACCAAATGGAAATTGATTCATTAACACTGATGACATTTTTGTAATTTTGCAACAGATCGATAATATTCGCCAATGTGGAAGGCATCCAACGACGGCGCTGATTGAAAAATTCATTGAAATCTTCTGGCGCAAAAGTTAAAGCATCTGATGCTGCACAATACTCAACCCTGTCGAAACAACGGTTAAATTTTTTTTATTTAAATTTATACGCAAAGTTTTTAATTTAATAATTAATTATTCCAGGCTTAAAGTGAATCTAATATGAATCAAAAAGTTTTATTATATTCTTATTAAATCAATTTTAATGATAAGAATTATAACAAATTATAATAAAGTTAAAAGCTACCGATAACCTCGTTGCAGAAGCAAAGTACATAACCAACGATCTTCACCCTGATCATATTGAATAAAATCAACCGGATTTTCAGCCTAAATTAGTATTGAATTAGACTTATGAGGTCCGGTAAAGTAAAATTTCCAAAAGCAATCGGAAAAAAATTATTCGAAATAAATGCCAACGTTAGATGCATATCGTCTGATAACATTATCATCCATCAAAGCTAATGACCGAAACAACGAGAAGCATCCAGGTGAACATAGTACGCAACCAATCATATGTTCAGTTGCTTTCTGTAGCCAATGACCAATTGCATACTCAAATTTTTGATACCATATCATTAAACCTGAAAAAAATTACCTTTAATAAAATTGCAAAAAACTTCAAAAAAAATGTTGCAATATTTCAAATTATCTATTTAATTTCATTTCCTAAAAAAAACCGGGGATTTTTCTGAGAGCTTTCAATGTACAAAGATTACCTGATCCACGTGGATGTATTCGACCACAAGCTGCTCCAAGACGTCGATCTTTTTTCATCAGATCAATAAGTAGATGAATACATTGTGGTGAGAAATCAACATCACCATCTAAGGTTAAAATAAAGGTATTCTCCGAGATTATCTCTTTCCTCGCTTCATCATCCACTTTCATCATTAACTGATAACCCAACAAATAGTACAGGTACATTACCTAAATGAAATAAAAGTCGTCTAGATCTAAAATAAAATTGCCAATCGTTTTGGGAAAGAAATCCTGATAGAAAAGTGAGCACCATAAATTTTAAGAAAATATCGAAAGAATAATTGTATAAAATTATTGTAACAGTAACAGATTGGTATCGTAATCCAACAATATATCAGAACGGTATTGTAATCCGATGATAACAATTCTAATTTTAGAATTAGTGCTTTCAGCTACGAAATGAATTTGAAAAGTATTACTTCAATGCAGGAATTAAAGATTTAGTCGAAATAAAAATTAATCAAATTAAAAATGCGCATACCTGACTCCAACGCTTTCGAACACGAATCTTTTGCTTATCTTTCAAATGTATGATAAGCCTGTTTCTTCCAGGCATAATAAAACTCAATCGTCCACCATATGGAGTGGAAATTTTCTTCGGTGACCTTAGTCTCACTTGAGTTTGATGTAAAGCACTAAAATTTCAACTTACCAGAAAGTTCAGATTTAAATTAGCCAAAAATATATAAACCTATAAGTTTGCAATTTTCAAAAAAAAATAATTCAATTTTCATGGAAAATACAATCAAATTTTAATTTCAATCAATGATTAATGAAAAAAACTAATTAAGTAATAATTAAAACCTGGCTGCTTCGTCAACTTTATTAACCAATTGTTGAACAAATTTATTCATCACAGATTCACCATATTCATTCATATCAAATGCATCATCAAAGAATATATGCGCTTCGAATTCATAATAATCTGGATCTATGATCTTTGAAAAAAATATTTGTTTTCTTTTTAAAATTGAATTAAAATTTTAAAATAGGATTAAACAATTTTAAATAAAAATGAATTCTACTATTTCTTTTTCGTTCAGTATAATTTTATTACTTTAAGATATTTCTGGGCATTCCTTCTGGCACATTGATCTTCATCAAGCCGGAAAATACTTTTCAACATGCATGTCATTTCTATTGCTGTCTCATGCCACATTGTCGCACAAACATAAATTTTTGTTACTGCATCTGCAGATGATGGAATTTCCCTTAAGGAATCATTAATCAATGTAAAAATTAATTGGTATAATTGAAATTGTGATAATCAAATATTAGTTAAGTAAAAGTAATGACCACAAACGCACTTATTCCACATGAATGACACGGTATCCATCAATAACTATAATGGATAAATTTGCCAAAGACAAGTTCTGGAGCAAATTTCACACACTTTTGAATTTTTAACAGAAGAAAGAAAAAAAGTTATTGCATAAAGTTCGCATTTCTTCATTATTAAACTAACTTCCAAATTTATTAACTTGGCTAATTATTAACAAGACATTGTTTTTAAATAACCATCGTTTTAATTAATCAATGGCGAACTGTTGATATAATTATTAATTTTTTTAAAATAATTATTTGTCCTCAATATCAAAACAAACTTTATCATAGCTGTTCCAATTACTTTACTCGAGCAATTACTCGAAGATGCAATACCAATAGGCTTTGAATACATCAATTCAAAGTTTAAATCACCTATCGACAAGTTCTCGATATCAAAATCCAAATCCTGAAGTGATGGAAAACATTGACATTTAAATTTGTGAAATTAAGTTATTAAGCTATCACTATTTTCTTTTTATGACTGATACTATAATTTTAGATATAATTAAAAGATTATCGCCTCATTGAACTATGACCTCAGTTCGAATTTTCATTTTATCGTCACATCGTCGATTTAGTGCCAAGCATTGATCCGTGAATAGAGCACTATTGTACGGTAGAATGAATAATCTTGAAAAAAATAATATTAATATGAAATTCCTAAAAGTTTAAAACTTGACTTTCTGAAATTTTGAAAAAAAGTTTTTTGCTTGATTCATTTGAATTCCTAACGACTATTAAATGTTTTCACTGCAAATTATTTTGCAAAGAAAATTTTAAATTTGCTTAAATTCATACTTGGTTGCTTTGGCAAGTTTTTCCTGACGTGGCCTCCAAAGATGTATCGTTGTCCATGTTTGCACTGCCAACATGGCAAGCCAAATTTGTGTCAGTGATGAAAGGAAAAATTCCGATAAATTTTTCGCAGTGTCACAACGCCAGAACAATTCCTTAGAAATTGTTCCGAAAAGATTATAACAAATATTTTGAAATTTCAATATTAATACAATGAATATTGAATGAAAATTAACTCTTTTAAAGAACAACCGGATTTATCGGATTAGTAGAATTGCGAAATTCGGAAACACTCTATAAATTAAATCGTAACTAAATTCTTTAATGTAAACAGAAAAGCAATTTTCGTTTCTTTAGATTTTCCGTTTTTATCCAGTTATGAAGAAAATTTTTACAGTGACAAAAAATATTTCTGAAAAAACTGTAACCGCTTTCCGGAAAACTTACTTTAGGAAGAAAATTAGTTGAATAACATGCATCAGTCTGTCGTTTTGCACACATTGTAAATAATGCAGTAACAGTTGCCGGAACACTAAGTGCAACTGGTAATGCAAAACATGTTCGTTGCAGCATTACCGGAAATTTAATTATTGAATTATACTTGGCTAAATCGTAAGAAAGCATTATCTGACAAAGCATGATCAAATTCATGATTAATCTCTATCAATCAATATTTCAGTTCTTCAAATAAATATCATCTCGTTTAACAAACAAAACAAAATAATGAATTACAAATTTAATTTTACAAAATTTCAAAAAATCCAAATGAATTTTACAATTTTAATCCAGACTCTTAATTAAACTTTACAAAATTCACCCTAATCAATGAAAGTCTTACCTTGCAAGCAAATTTAGAAGTGTGATAAGTAAGAGACACAGCAATAACTTGAATGAGTACGGTCCAAAGAACGTCAATTGAATTTGTATACTGATTCAACTCTATATAATCATCATATACCTGAAATTAATCACCGTAAGTAATGAAATATTGCGATTCAATTATGTCGCATTGATTGTCCCAAATGTATTTTCCACTGAAAACAAAATGGAATGCGATTCATATATCCGTATGAATCCCTTAAAAAAAATTAACTTTCCATTTCACTGATCTGATTTTGTTTCATTAGAATAATGAATAATTCATGAAAGCATACTTTAGTAATATTTAGCTTAATTTATCTTTATTAAATTAAGATTAATTAATTGTCCATACGTTATATGTATTTGATGTTATATCGTATTCATCATTATGAATTATCATGCGTTTCTGCCGATTTGCAGAAGATTTTACAGATTCACTTCTGATTGATATCCCAAGTGATTCATTGGGTTTAAAACTATCAGCTGATGATGAATATAGGTCCATAAATTGTATTGTTGATGGTAAAGGAAATGTTTGTAATGATTTTCCGTGTACCATCGATTGATCCTGAACCGGTAAGAAACCAAAATTACGTTTGTTCCACTGACTGGCTAGATTATCATTACCATGATTTCTCTGTACAACAGCTGGTTTTGCCATTTGCATTCCTACAAATTCAAGGTATTTGCAGTTGAATGTTCAACGGTACTATTTTCCATAACTTTACTGACTTAAATACTCTATTAATTTAATTGCTCTCGTAATCTCGGTTGATCAGATGTTAATAAGATAGAGTTAATGTTGAAAAATAAAATATCGATTGAAGTTGTTTAGAATTTGAAAAAATGAAGATGGATATCTTGTATAAATGTTCATATTAGAGTCTTCTTATCGAATATCTATGCAATCAAGCAAATTTCAATTTCAATAACTATAAATTTAAGATTGCAATCATTTCAACAGTGACAAACTTTTTTCGAGTATTCCGGAATATTCCAATGAAAATTTTACCGGCAACTAATTTACAGCAATTAAAATTAAGCTACTAAAATACACAAATAATTAACCATATAGCAACCAAGTAATTAATTTTATTGGCAGCTAATTAGCTATATAGCAACTTACCATTTTTAGCCATTTCGAATTCCATACGATGGTAAAATTTGTTGATTTGAGTTTGATTCAAATGTCTGGCAGTTATTGTTAGCACTTTTTCTCCAAATAGGTCTATGTGGAAGAGATCTTTTGACGTTATACTGAAACTTTTTTTTTCTTAAATTTCAAGGATTATATTTGTAAAATTTTGACCGTGCATGCTAGTAAACGAAGAGAAAAAATTAGAAAAAGGATAGAGAAAAGAAAGAGAAAAATAATATTCAAGTTTGACTTCAAGTAAATTATAAAAGCATAATGTCAAATTTTAATCATTGGAATTATAATTTTATTTCATGTATGTTAACTCATGCCTAATTATTTATTAATTTCTAATTTCGGATTTTGATTTCGCGCTTTTCTGAAATTAGCCTTGTTGCAGTACTATAAAAAATGCGGTAATCTATTAATCAATCTTGATGAGAAGGCTCAAAATTATTACGATAGCTTAATAATTAATAAATAAATTATGAAATTTCAACTTACTCATTATTAAGTACTAGGAATACCGTAAATAAATAGACGATACACTTCCAAATAGAAATGAAAACGTAAGTTTTTGTTCGTCTTTCATTTAGTGTCACAGCAAATTGGGCCAAGGCTCGAATTGGTGCTAAGGCACTTTCAATATGTACAAAATTTTGCCACCAACCAAGCGATATTACAATCAAACATAATGGTAGAGTAAATTTAAATTTTTGAATTGATATGTTTAAATTCTGCAATAGTAAATTCATTGAAAATTAATTAATTAATTAATTTCTAATTTTTTCTAAAATTTTTAAAGATTAATCATTGTTGTGATAGCAGGACAGAAATGAAAACGATGATAATGGTATCAATTATAAATCAATTTGATAAGAAAACCATTGAAATATTATTGAAGTTTAGAATATGATAATTTTAAATATATTTGAAAATGAACAATAATTTAACAATTATAACATATCAAAATTGCTTGGTAAAAAAGTTGGCAAAAGTGACACAATAAGGGTGAAAAAATAGTTGAAAAGAGAAGTAAGTAAAGTATCATTTCACAGAACTTAAGCACAAATAATAACTTTTATTATTAAATCAAGCGACATATCAATCTTTTGATGACACAATAGAATTTTTCAATTTGTTATAATTTTAATTTTGAAAATTGAAATTCAGAAAAATAATTGGTCTTAATCGTTACTCAAATTTGAATTGTTATTTTAAGCAATTTTTCTTTAGCACTCTTTTTTGTTTTTCTCTTAGATTGAAATATATTTAAATTAACTGATATTTGCTTTGCAAACTGTTTGTTTTCATTAAGTTCTCAGTTGTCAACTGATGTCAACTACTAGGCAAATAATGACTGCGAAATATTTTAGCGGAGTATTAATTGTAATTTGGTATTATCAGTAGCAAACTATTTGACAATCTTTAAAGTAATACAGAATTTTAATTCAATTTAAATTTGATTTTTTCAATTTTATTTATTTCAGATTTAATTTTCTTTTACTTTTTCACTTATTTTCAAAAATAGCAATGCTCACCGAAAGCGCCCATAATGCGACAATTTGTACAATAATACAGAGAATATCAACAGCCATAAGAAATATGGCTAAACGATTTGGCCGACGACTTAATAACAATAAAATGCAAGGCACAAAACATATAAAATTAGTGAGCATTGCTCCTGCAAGTTAATTAACAGCGTAATTTTAATGATAGCACCAAAAAACTGTCTGTCTTATTTGTATAGCAAATTTTTTAAAAGTCTTAATTATTAATGCAAAGTTAATTAAATTTATAAAAATTGTTCAGATTATTTAAGATTTTGTTTTAAACAATATTTTCCAGTGAACAAACTCACCGGTAATGGCATCCAGATTGGGCAGTATTTGGAATACGAGTACACCAACAGCAAGAGCATTTAGAGTTTCTACGGCAAAAACCTATGGATGATAAATTTAAATGAAAATGATGAAATGATAAGTTCTAATAAAATTTGATTCAGAAGTGATATATTTGTCAATATTTCTATCCGAGATAAAATTTATGGAAACAAAATAAAAGGAACTGATGAACTGATCAATTTTTCAATGATTAAAATTTACTGCTAACTTTTTTCTTCCTTGATTGAAGACTAAATCTGAAAAAAAATTACAGTAATAAACTGTACAAATGTCGGCTTTTTGACATTTCGGAAGAAAGCCCGATGAATGGAACCGATGAAGCATTGCAATTCCGGAATACATAACGAAATATAGACTGCCCAAATCCATTTTACGACATGCATTGATGACACTTCTACTTGATTATTTGAACTTTCTGCAACTTTTTTTTCAAGTATTTGACCAAAAATTTAAACAAAGTGCTAAAGAAGTTTAAATCATGATAACTTTATGATTTCAAAATATTCAGCTGCTTAATTGACAAAAATTGATTCTAAACACTAAATAACTAGCAAATCGCTTGATATACTAAATCATAAATGATTCCCAATAAGCATTGGATCACGAGTAACTGTCTCAAGTACTCAATTACAAGTCAATCTCTCTAGATGTTATCTGCTAACTCTTGTTATCTTTAAGAGGCGAAGACAATACCTTAGTCTTACTATTTATTTAATGCATATTTAATAGAAATATTAAATTTCTTTTGCCATTCTCAATTCTTTAGTTTTATTTTCGGATACAAAGTATGATCAAATCTAACTGATTCATTACAAATTAAGGTGGAATGAGTCATTCACTTTAAATAATTATTAAACTTTTGAATATTAAAAACGGTAAAACCAGTTTCACTAAACGAATAAGTGTCACGTTGGCAAACATAATTTTTTTTTTTAAATATGACACAAAAAACAAATTTGTTTAAACATGCAATAAAAAATAAAAGTTGTGTCGTTTCAGAACATTCGAAAAGTGATGAGTTGACCAAGAAGAAAGAAATCAGTTCCTTGCATGCAGTCATTAATTATTTGGCTAATTAATTAAATAGCAAAATTGCTTACTACTTTTCCCGAAATATTTGAAAATTTGTGAAATATTTGATAATTTATAGGAGCAGTGGGAGGAAACTGAAGCATAATGAAAATATCAGGAAATTATTATTCATACTCTCATTTAAGTGTATAGAGATTTATCCAAGCATTAATTTCAATGAGCTTCAATTATTCCTAAATATGTCAATTATTTCAAATTAATGTCAGCATTGTTTACTTTTACATCTTGTCAGCATTAATAGTAAAATCATGATTTTTCTTCTAATCTTAAAACGGTAATTATGAATATCTTCATTGACAATTTTTTATTTAAATATTGATCATAAATATCAACAATCTGTAGATTGCAGTGAATCATCAAGACAAACCAGGAATGCTATCGTTGCAAATGGTCAAGTTCATTTTAATCGTACCAATTGCTGAGGTCATCAAAAGAAATGTCGCCTTTGCAATGATTGCACTTGAGAGTGTTAAAAAGAAAAGGACACAGAAACAGGTTATTTTCATCACCTGCAAACTTACATCATACCAGAAACCTGAAAGTTATTCCAATCAAACGTCAAATTTAATCTAAATTAAATTATTCGATTACATTATCTAAGGAAAAGTACACATGAAAAGCAATAATGTGAGTGAAATGAACAAATAAAAGCAGAATAATTGAAAATTAATAATTTAATAATCAAATTAATTTTTTTTTTGACAAGTTTAATAATTAGCCAAAGAATTCTTTCAAACTAAATTTAATTTAAGGTGCAATTTATATGAAATCAATTTTTTATTTTAGCAAATTTAATAGAACTGCAGCTTACCAAATTTACTATTTAATAAATTACGATTAAATGAAATTTTAGCAAAGACTTGTTTAATTAGTTCCAATAATTTTCTAATCAATGTTATCAGTTGCTGATAAAAATATTTCCCTGCACAAATGGAATTCCAGAATGAGAATTCATTTTTGCATTAATTCTTATCAACAATATTTCCCTGTACAGATGGCATTCCGAAATGAAAATTAGTTTTCACAGTTCGATACGGCTTCCAGTTGCACGATTAAGTAGGAATATATAAATTATGCCTATCTTTATTAGCAATACGATCTAACTAAAAGTAAGGAGGAAAGAAAATTAAAATGGAAAAGTAGGTCATATATCTGAACCTTCTCGCTGTAACTATTTTAATATGATGATAATTTTTGTTCTTACCTTGATTTAGATTATTCGGTGGAGGTGGTAATAAGCGGAAAACATCCCAGCCTCGTGGCAGTGTTGTCCAGCTGAAAATATCAAATATTTTCGAACTTAATTAAAATTTCAAAATTCACGAAAAAGTTTCTATTTTGGAATTTTTAGTGCCAATAGCTCTCATATTAATGTATACGAATCACTTGGAGAGTTATATGTAAATTAAGAGAAAAGTGCATGATCGTTATATATATATTGCAAGAATCAGGATTATCAAAGGCACGCTGACTTGCGTATTCTATATTTTCACGCAAACTACTCAAACCAACTACGCCATTTAATTTCTAAATGCAACATAAATTAATTGTCTGTTAATTAATTCTGCTGTAACATTTTTTTTATAAAGATACAATCATTTAGAAATACGGAATTTCACTAGATAATAAAATATGATGGAAAACATTTGAAATAACAATGAACGTTATAGTACTAATGATTTGTGTAATAATAAACTATGGGTAATTCGTACAGGTAAGTAACTCGTTTAAGCTCCAGAAATAATAGAAATGATATTAGTAGCAAATGTTACTGTTATTATTGCAGCAATACTAGCTATTGTTATTGTTGCAACAATAATAGCATAAGTTAGCCAGTTGAATAAATAAGTCCTTAGCACAACAAGTGTAAGTTATTTTATCTTTGTTTAGAAAAGTTTAATGAATGTTGTAAAAGAGATAAAGGAGGAGTTCGTTAGTTTTTCATTTTTGACTCAAAATATAGATTTCATTCATTTTCTCTTTCTCTCTCTTATTCTATCTTTGTAATTCTTCCTTTTCAAATGACATGGATAGATATTATTATGATTTAATAAACTTGTCCATAGCTTGAATCATTCAAAAAAAAGTAAAAAGTATGCGAAGAAATCTGAATTTGAATCGGATACAAAATGATTGATGTGTGTGACAAAATAAAGTCAATCCGGACTTACCTGCCAGATGTTTATTTGTTTAACGATAATTCGAAAATTAAGTGAAAGAAGAAAAAAATAAAGAAGGAGAAGAACGGAGAGAGAGAAAGAGACGATAATAATTGATTGATGAAATTTGAATTTGTAAAAAGAATGAATGAAATGGGTAAGTTAATATTACCTAATAGAGTGCAAATGTTTTACATAGAAAATATTTAAATAAAATTTGAAAATTTGAATCATCAGCATGATAAAAATTATATTAAAATTGTTCGTGTCAGACTCGTAAAAAAATTGGTTCAGATATTAAAAGAAAGAATACTAATTCGGATTGTAAATACTATAAAAATAAAAATTAAAGTTAAAAGTTCATTTAAAATTACTTGTAGGTTAAGGTATTTATGAAAAAACTTGAACAAATAATCAAAAAAGATTTTTTTCTTATTTTTTTCTTATCAATAATCACCAAAAAACTTTTGTAATAAAGCTTCCATTGAATTCAATAATTGTTCATACCATTTACCACTATAATGTTAAATAGTTATCAATAAATCTCCATAGGAAAACATTATTAAATTCCAAATATCCCTTCCATTCTTATCAATACTACCATTATCATTATTATCAGTCATATTGCTATGTCCTACTCAAACATAATTCCATTTGCAAATTTGAAAATTTCAAACTTCGAAAAAAAACCAAATTGATGAGAAAATTAGTCTTAACGGACTGCAGAAACATATTTAGGAATTATTTGAGTTGTTATCAAAATTAACAAAATTGTCACTACTATATCCAAATGATTTGTAGGATAAAATGTCGTATAGTTCATCATTTAATGAAATTGCAAGAAAAAATTTGCCTGTATTTAATCGTTCGCGGAGATGACAGCATATTAATATATTCCACAAATATATAAGCACGTATTTGTACATGTTTTTACGTGTTTGTCTCCTTTACACGTATGTCGAAATTAAAGTAGCAAGCAACTTACGTTTGTCTCAATAAATTATTTGCTGTACACTATAGAATAACATACGTGATGGCTATGTAATTGAATATTTTTCATTGGACAGTTAATTAGTGCGATAGTTAATTGAAAAAAATTTTACTCATAATTAACACCAAAATCATTTCTCATTTTACCTGTACAATATATTTGTTATTAAATAACCTGAAAAAACTTTAATTTCTATTGCCATAAACAATTTCATTGAAAATTAAATCATTAAAATTGCTAATCAAAGAAACTGTTTATGGGTGGCAAGTTTGTCGTGAAATTTTACATTTTGGAAAGTGAAATTTTCCGGAAACGGGATAATGAAATCCAGTCGTCCTACATTCGGCATTTTTATCTTTCAAAATTTTCAATTTTTTTTTGGAAGATTTCAAGCAATCACTTGAATAATAATCTATCAAATTTGTTCAATTACTCTTTTTCAATTTGTTCTTTTCGATTAGCACAGCTAAGTTAAATATATTTCGTGCTGGAATTAGATCGTATTTTGTAAGATTAGAAAATTAAATCATAGTATCTAATTCTATCATCGTTTACTGATTACTATAATTTATTTACAGATTTCTGAATTTCAGTTAGTTCCATATCAAAAACATTTCTACTTAAACAAAATAATTAATTAATTCCGCTTAAATGATTTATTAAATTTAAACTTTATCAGGATTATCAATTTGTCAGTTGCTAATATATGTTCATTTATTCATTCATTTATTCATCAACTACTAAAATTTTTTTTCCAATTAGAATTACAGTAAAATCTTTCGACATTTCAATAAGAAAAAGAAAGCGCAAGTGGCTAAGTAAGAAAAGGACAACTCTATCAATATCCAATTAATTAATTAATGAAATACCTGTTTAAATGCGGACTGGGACGATCGATTTTATGCTTATTTGCAGTATGTAAAAGTGCTATTTGACTTCCACCGGAGCTCTGCCTTGAATGAATTTCATTCTAAAATTTGATGAATATTTCAGGGAGATTTATTGATTTTTCCCTAATCTAAAAACTTTTAAATCTATTTTCTATTTTTTAAAATTTATATGAAGAAATGATAACTTCAGCTTTATTTATTTAACTACGAGATTTAAAAGAATTTAAAAATGGGCAATTAAAAAATCTCCTGATCTTTTCGTCTGTGTGATTTAATTAATATCCAATTTACTGAAATGTTAATGAATTCATTACTAACTCAAAGCAATACACTCTCAGTACCTTCTCATACGGCCGTTTATAGCTGGTCAGGGATGGTTCATCATCCATAGAGAGAGAAATATATGCACATTTTAAATCCTGGAAAACTCTTTTGAATTAATCAACAAATAGATATTCACAATCATGATAAATTAAAAGATTTTCAAATTTTAAATTTAAGAAAACGAAAATTTGATCGATTTAAAAAGATGAATAACAAATTACAATAGCAATTCTGATAAGCAATCAATTATATAATAATTTTGTTCAAACATTTACTTTACCAATTTAAAGAGTTTATTAATGGAAAAGAAAGCAATAAGATAGGTTTTGTTAACTAAAATGTTTTTGTGAATTTTTATTTATGTGTTCATCAAAGATGTTTGTTTTATGTTGTTGGGAAATTCCAGTTATTGCATGATATTGTGATAATTTATTTAATAAATTTATAGGATTCTACAAAAAAAAAAAAATTGCTGAGGTGATAAATTGACTTTAATTATTTTTTTAAAATTATTATACAAAATAAAAAATTTAATTAGTGTACAAAATATAAGTGGGAATTGAGTTATTAATAAAATTCATGGTTTCCAGTTAGTAGACCCCGGGAACCAAAGATGATTGCAATGAATTAAAATATGCACCAAATAAAAAAAGCCAAATTGAAATTATTATTGTAAGAAGAAAATAAGTATTCTACCAAAAAAAAAAAAAAAATCAATAATTCAGTTTAAGATAAAGCGAAGAATTCAGAAATTGTAAAAAAAAAAAAACTTATTTAAAAATTTGCTAACAAAAATCAGAAAAAATAACTTATTGAAGTAAATATCAATCAATTATTAAAAACAGTATTTAACAAATTAACAAAAATCACTTTATTAACAATGGTCACTTTTGCAAAAGCTGAAAGAAAAATGTCAATTGTTTCAAATGGAAAATCAAATGAAAGTACCTTTTCTTTAAAGATTTGCTTGTTGGTAACCATATGTGACATCATTGCTATCATCGATGAGTTCAACAGACTGAAGAAGTTGAATAGCAATTTGTCTTTTGCTACTCTGATTAAAAATTCCTTCGAAAATGATTAAAAATTTCTCGAAAAATAAAATCGAAACAGTCGAATTACTATTGTGCAATTCGTATGTGTCTGTATGCTTGTGTGTGCGTATGTGTGTATGTTTCTGTGCGTTTAAGTGTGATGAATTAAGTCAGCAAATACTAAAAGTTATAAGAAGTATAGATGAGAATAGTTTAAGATTAGCAAGCACAAATAAATTTTAAAACTTAGAAAAACTTTCCACTCTTCTCTCTAACAATTGAAATTGTATGAGTATAATGATGTTTCATATGTTTTGTTTTTAAAATACTTTTAATTTCACAAGAGTTCAAAGCCATCTGGTCTTCTACTTCACATAGTCACTAAATGTGTTCATTTGTCCTTGTTGTTTGCTAAAGTTTGACAGAAACTTTGATACTTTTAAAATGATTGCTCGCTTATCCTACCATTCATTTTCCATTACTTTTCTCAACGTCTCCCTATCTTTCATATGTTTCTCTCTATCTTTCAGAAATACGTAAAAAAACAATCAAATGAAAAAATAGTTCAAAGAAATTTAGATTAGAGAAATTTCGGATAAATAATGTTTCAACAAAACTTTTCAGTTTTATTTTAGAATTATTATTCATTAGTGAGCGTTATTAATTCCGATTTTCATTACTTGTAAGGGTTATTAATTTACATTAATGATTCCGATTTTCATTATTTATAAGTTATTTATTTGCATTAATAATCCCGGTAACAATAAATAATGTTTTAACAATAAACTTTTTATTTTCTTTTTTTCATTTACTTAAAAATTTCATTTCATTTTTTCATAGACAATTTCCAATTCTTGGCGATAATATCTTTTCCACGAATTTAAAGTAATTTAGTAGGAAATTAAAGTTTGATTGACAGTTGCTTTTTAATTCAGTTACTTCTGTGTGTTACATTGTTTTTATCTTTTCAGCCAGATTTTTCTTGCTACTTTACCAAATTTTTAACGAATTTTTACTCAATTCTCCACTTTATTATACATTTTATCCACAACTATTTATTCATTTCATCCAGATGATAAATTAGCAAAATTTCAATTTTTATATTCAAATGAAAAAACGGCTTCCCAAAAAAAAATCCCCCAAAGACTCTGAGAACAATTTACTCTACAAAAACGATTCACTTTTTCTCTTGAAATTCGAACTACTACATCATTTTTCTTCCTACCACATACTTTCCCATCCTACATCCCCGCATTCCAAAGATTTCATTGCAGATAGAATGCAAAATCTTCTCCCACAAATTTTCAACCCGGTATCCGAGAGATTTTTTAATTATTTCATATAATTCATATTTTTTTTAATATCCTTAATGAATGAATGAATGAATCAGTCTCGGTGCCAAAAAAAATGATCGTTTATAATTTCATTTTGTCAAAAACTTTTTTTCTTTTTTTTCCTTCTCGTCAACAAATCTCATGACTTCTTAATCAATGGTAACAAATTAAAAGAAATCTTCATTCATTCTACATAGGCATATAGTAGAATATCAGTTACACAGCAGTACAGTAGGATACAGTAGAATATCGTGAAGTATTTTTATCAATTTGTTAATGACTTAAAATAAATAAGATTTCAGAATTTGAATAGTATTAATATTAGCACGTAATGAAAAGGAGGAGCAATAGCATAAATTATTCCATTATTTCTTATTAATTAATTAATTAATGAAATTGGTGCTTCAAAATTAAATAAAATCAAAACCCTAACTTAATTGTTTACTTAAAATGGTTCAAGGTTTTGTTTCTCAATTCTAAATTATTTTATTTGATTTTCAGAACAATTAGTCATTGGATATTCTTCCCTTCATGTTTCCTTAATATTTCAAAATCATAATATTCAATTTACCAATTAATTAGAGATTTTAATACGAGAAAATTTTTTCCTTTGATTTCTTCGTTATCATAATTAAAAATTAATTAATTGCTATCTATGTTTTCAACAAAATGCGCAAAGAAATATCACACACAGCACATCTCATTCCATTCCATCCGTTATTGTTGGAATTTTTTTTTTATTGTAAAGAATTTGCGTGAATCATAGAAATTGTCATTTGATGAGTAAAAAAATGAACAGTAGAATTAAATTTAAACATTGTGAACTTTTAGCGACAATGGTTCTCAACTAGTGCTATCAATTCAGCTAAAATATAGACCGAAGAACGTTGGTTATGGTAGCTTATTTTAGCTAATATGCTAAAAAGATTAATTAATATGTTGGAAAATTTTGATGAAATTCATTTTAAAATCAATGGAATTCATTGCTTTTGAACTTTATGGCCTCCGCTATAAATGAAAAAGCGTTGAAGTAATTTTCGGTCAAGAAAAAGTTGGTGAAAGTGTATTTTTGGAAGATACGTTATTGGTATAGGTGTGTCGTATGTGTTATCATAGATGCATAAATGTGGATGAAAGAAGCTGTGGATGCATATGGATGAATTAAAATTTAATTATATTTTATTACCTTACTCAAGTGTTATGAAAAATTTTCGTTTTCTGATTGAGCGAATTAGGCAAGATATATAGGCTCTGACCTCTGACCCTGATTTAAAGAAAAAAAGCAAATTTCTAACTAGCTACAGAGGTGTTGGGCGCAAAATTGCTAGTATTCTTCTTGTAGAAGTACCTGAGCTTAGCAGGTTAGATAATAAGGAAATAGCGTATTTTGTGGTCAATCTTTATTATAATAGTTTTACTAACTTGAACAAATAAAATTTTGCGTATTAAACTCGCAAAAATTTCAAAACAAATAAAAATTTTGAACAGACATTGATGAACAAACTAAGAATTCAGGACAAAAGATGACATCCAGATACAGAGTGCATCTCATAATGTCAAAAATAAGTAAAGTTGAATGAATAGTAGAAATTTTTCTTTTCTCTATCACAATTTGACTTGACTGCCTTTATGGCTATTTGATCGAGCTTCACTCGATTTATTGCGAATATTAGCTTATACACCATCATCTAATTAATCTTAAAGCTAATTGATTAAAAAAAAAAAAAAAAAAACTTTCATGAAGCTTTGAAACAAACAAATAATCTCAATAAACTCGCATAAATGGTTCTAGAAGGAAAGTCATTCATCACCCCTATTTAATAGGTTTCATTACTCAACTAATGCTGGCGCAAATATTGTAAACAACTTTTGCGTAAATGTGTATTTTATATTTGGCTACAGAACGGAATCCAACGTTCAAATCGTAAGCCTCAACCTAAGTCTAGGCCTAAGTCTAAGCATAAAGCCGTAGCCTAGGCCTAAGGCTAAGCCTAAGTATGAACATTATTTATTTAACTCCCTAACATATGATCATTGGCAATTGAAAAGTTCGGATTTGAAGACAAAATAATGATTTGCTTCGTGAAACAGAATGTTTAAATTGTAAGCCTAGGTCTATGTCCAAGCATAAATTTAGACATAGGACTAAACCTAAGTTTAAGCATAAATGTGATCATTTGAAATCTTCACGGCAATAATCTATGCTTAAATTAAAATGACTTATGACATATGATAAGATCACCACACCAAGGAAATGACAATTTTTGATCACCAAAAATAAAAATGGTGACCTAAAAATAGTTAAGAATGATTATTTTGTGTGTAATAAAAATGTATGGACGATATCTGAGTCAAAAATTGTGACAAGTTTTTTTGGAGTCTTCAGTGAAAAAAAAATTACCGAGAGAGTCAAAATTTCTTCCAAAAAAATATTGATCAAGTGATCAGTACTACCAGTGAACATGTAAAGCCTATCAGCTACAACCACAATGTATTATTTACTGTTAATATTACAACTGAGGTGACACTTGCAATTTATTTTTTTATCGTTTCACCAACTTATTCAAATATATTCCTTTGCTTAATGCCTAGGAAATCAATAGGTATATGAATAAGCACATAATATGCTCTATTCAGTTAGTCGGCTTCTCGTTTTAAACCGATTTCGAAAAATTATGCAACTCTCGAAAGTTTCGCACATTCATCAAAATTGATATTACTGGGAAACTGGCCAAAGAAAAAAACAATCCGAAGATCAAATAACAATGAATTCCAAAGAAATACTAATGCAATTTCAATTGTTTCTTCTGAACATGACGAGCAAATGTCTTTGCGACCAACAGTGGAAAAACAAGTGTCGCATCAGCGTATATTTTCACGGGTTTGCAAACACTTTTGATCTTGCCCCAACTTACAGCTTCATCTGGACGAGCACCTGAATCACTACCATCAAATTCCTAAAAAAAATTGGCCATAAATTCAATGAAATAAAATTTGAATAAGAATGTGTTAAATAAAACCAAAACTGATCATATGAATCTTTTGCAATAAGATGCAAAGAATATCAGTTTCGCAGAAAATTTAATTAGAATTTATGGAATGAAGTTCAAAAATTCTGGAAACCTGGCCAGTATTCACATATACAGCATAATCAGAACCATTTCGCATAAGATTAGCATTGTTGATATGATGCTTCATAACACCACCACCAAGAATTATAGTGCCGGTACGGTTTGATCGTATTGCTAATGTATTGATATGACGCACATCCTGATAGGGAAAATAAAACTTAAGGATGTAATGGTATATGATTTTTTTTTTCTACTCATATCTCTTATTTACTAAATGCTTCTGTTATTAGAGCATTATATGTACCATATCTTCCGTATTCTTTAGTGAATTAAAATCAGAAAAGCTGCGCTCATACCATGTTAAAAAACATTTTAGTTGGCTAATTAACGAAAGTTTCTTCAAGTAAAATAAGGAATATCAGCCGCAACTTCGAATTTCCAGCTTGTGCTCATTATGTTATTTAATTCGGCTTCATGCACCCTCTTTTAAAGCCTACATAAGCATAATAAATATAACTTTTCATGTATATATGTATACGAAGACGCTAAATGCCAAAGAGATTAATCTTTTAAGATCTTGACCGGACCTTTCCATGTTCTGATATCACACGATAATTCTAATCAGTTGACCATTCTCATCCAATATTTTTTGAATCACGGCTTTGATATATATAAATTTCAAAATTATCTAAGTAAGAGAAGAGAGAGAGTGAGAAAAATCAAAGCAAACCTCAACGATATCCAGCTTAATTCCACCGTTTCTGAATGAATGAAAATATAACATATCACCAAGTGAACCATCAGTTAATGCAGGACTGAAAATAGGAATTCGATTCCGATGAGCCCAATAGCAGATTGATTGTTTGTCATTGATTTCAGCACCCAGCCTATCGATAAGTTTCGATGGAGTCCATGAGAAATTATTTTTTTGTTCCATTTCACACTTATCTAAAATGGGCAACAACCATTCCTCAAACTTACAATAGTTGTCGTTCGGTATGATAATATTACCAGCCCTGCAAATTATTTCGTGCAAAAAACTTACATTATTTCTAATTAATAAGTAAGAACCATTAAGAAATAATACAGATATTTCAGAATCTGGTTAAGTTAGTTTCTTCTATTATTTAACAGATTATTCTTGGAAGCAAATTTTACATATATATATATATTTGTTTTAGGAATGAATTTCACCTCAAAAAATAAGAGAAGCTAACGATAAACCTAAATGAATACGATCTACAGATAGTAAACAAAAATTAAAGATCTTTAAAACGAGAAAAATGGAAAATCAAAGATAAGGATTAAGAAATCCTAGGGATTACCAGGTAGTTATTCATAGTAATTTAAATCTAAATGACCTGTTCAATCCATTATGACGTAATTCCGTTCCATCAAGATCAAATGCACCCAGATATGAGGGTGCCAAACATTTGATCAAATCTTCTTCGATGCCACCAGCACTCGTTACAATGCAATCCACTAAATCATGTTCTACCAAGTATCGGATACTCTTAAAAGAAGTCAAAATCATATACTTGCACGAATAAAATGAATTATGGTAATGTGTCATGGTAAGCATAAATAAAAATTGAAAGATACATAGAAAGTAAGGCATGTAAGGTTAGGCATATAATTATGTAGCAGTGAAAGATTCGAAATTTGCCATTAAAGATTCCGCACTTTTAAACTGCTTTGAATACCATCAGAAAATCTCTGAACTCCACCCGTCCTTTTCAAAGTAGTATTTGATGCTATGGTCCGCAATATAAACTATAGTTTAGGAAAAATACAGAGGAAAGAAACTCTAGAGAAACACAAGTCAAACATACCTCTCGAACACCAGAAGTGACCAGGTTACTTGTATAACCAAGGAATATTGTGCATGCTCGTTTTTGTTTTCCTTCTGGATATGGCAATGTATGGTCACCTTCAAATTGTTCGTCTCGTACCATTAACATTGTATTTATTTGCTAAAAAATTTTTTTTCCATTTGAAAGAAAATTTCGAAGGAGTGAATGAGAATCCAATACTTAGTTAATAATTTATTCACTGAACATCATTTATGAAATATGACATTACATAACATGAAACAGTGTAGATCATACGTCAAATCACGTCATGCAGATCACATCATACAGATCACGTCAGACACAAATGTAGCTTATTACTGACTGATGTTATTTTTTCATCCTCATGATGAACATTTCAGTTACAAACTACTACTAACCTGAACAGCTTGAGCAAAATGTGACGCCTGGAAACCAGTTGATATGTAACAATTCAATAAAGTATCGTAATCAATTCCTTCATTAAAATCATAGCCTTTGATTATGGTAGAATCCGTTGGCATCTGAGATGACTTCTTCAGAACAGATATTTCAGCTTGATGAAGGTCAGATTCACAGCTGCCATCATTCATGTTGCAGTGTCACTTGAATGTGAATAATATTTAAATCCAAAATTTCAATTTTGTTTTATCAAATTTCTTATCAAAAATTAAGGTTTTATAGCTGAAACAAATTATAATTATGTTAATAATGAAGACATATGTCCATTAAACCTAGCTATATTATCTACTATTCATATTTTTCCTACCCATTTCCCTTTAATTCTTTGCATAAATAGCTATACTGACGCCATCTTCTAGACTATACAGAAAGAAAACCAGTTGAAAAATCGGTAGCAATATTTGATTTATTTGATTATGGCACATTAAAACAACACTGTAATAAAAGTTTTCGCATATTTAAAATGGAAAATTAATGTTTTCTAGAAAATTTAAGAATAATATGGAAAACACAACACTCAAACTTTCAATATAATATGGAAAATACAACACTCGAATCATTCAATAAACAAAATATGCATAAAGATACTACATTTGCAGAATACATACTAAATCAAAATCATTCATTACGAGCACATTTGGCAGCCTCTTCAGCTAATTCATCCTCATTTTCAACCAGATATAGAATATCTGCCATTGTTTGTTCGATATACATCTCTTCAACTCTTTCAGACATTCCACGAGCTCCAGGTGGCACTGGATACCGAAATGAAGGACCGAAATTACATCGAACTGTAGCACCTTGAAATAATGATATTGCAGGATAGTAGAAACCACTATAAATATCTTCGAAAGCAATCCCACAACTTTTGCCATTCCGATAGAATTCAATCTGAAAAATTGTTCTCTGAAATGTTTAAAAGAAATTCTTTTTATTCTTTGATTAGAACTAAAATTAAAAATGATAAGGTACTATGTCATAAAATACAAAAAACTCAAATTTTTAAAACTCTCAACAAACTGAGACATCCTGGAAAGCGATTATTTACCTAATTTGATCAAAGAATAGACTTTTTTTTTTTTTTTTTTTTTTAAAAAAATACAAAACTAACTTATGAAAGGAAATACTAATTAATCTATTCTCCAACTCGTAGCAGTGCGTAACTAAATTTATTTCATTACACGATTTTCAGTTAAAAGACTGTTGAAATATTTGAGGACGACAATTAGTGTCCTTAAATTCATTGTTAAAAAATCATTAAACCAAATTAAAGGGATCACTAACCCAGCTTCCAGGTGCTGGTTTTAAACTTTTTAGTGCAGCGGAAACATCATCCTTCTCCTCATAAAAGTAATTGTGTTTGAAGTTGATTAAAGGCAAATTTTTGTAGGAAAGCGGCAAATAAGTTGATGAAGGTGGAAGATTTTCCCCAGAAATAAAATTATATTCTTTATCGGCAGGGCAAGGCGGCATCGATATCAAACATCCTAGGACATCGCCTTCTTTAAATCCACCATTCGCGTAATGTTTACCCTAAAATTTGGTGCAATTGACTTGAAAAATGGAAAATTCTTTCACTTATCTATTCTTTTACTTCTCAAGACAAATTTACGTATAATTCAAGACTTAAAATTTAAATTGCCTACTTTTGCCTGATGAAATACGGTGCCTTTGTGACTTCTCCAAGCATACGATAACTGTGTATAGCCAACACATGCTTGTATGGGTGCTGAAAGTATGATTTTGAATCACTAAATTGCTTTACCTTTGATGGATTATTTCGTCAGAAAATTCGGAAACAATAATTGATAGCACCTACCCACAGCCTGGCTCCATCCGATTCTTATATGTGAACCTGGTGGCTGAGCCGTAAAAACCACTTCAAAATACCAAGTACCATGGGATACCGAATGAGTAGCTCGAGCGACACTGTAACCCTCGAAACCACTTACCGATAATCGATCTTCCGATAATTTCAACTAAAAAATCCGATCTGCAATTTACTGCGATCAAACGAAAAAGAAAAACAGAAATGAGAGAAAAATCAAATCAAACAAAAAATACAAAAAAAAAAAAAAAAAATCAAAAAATACAGATTTTCTAATTTTTAAAAGTTATTGTATGAGTAGCAGGTTACAGTCGTGATAAATACTCTCGTAAACAAAGTCCTTTAATTGAACTACCTCGATATTATTTTTAGGCTTACTTTGAGGAAAAAATACATACCAAAATCGAGCTTTGCTTTTCAAACTTTAATGTTCCTGATAAAAAGATTTCCGTGAAATGATGGTACCTGATAAGCACGATCATTTGGAGATAAAGTAACTACAGGATGAACAACAACACGATAAATATGTGCTGGTATTGGTTTGTTATATGTGCTTTCTTCCAGTTCGAAAATGTCTCTGAAAGGTATGCCACATTTAGTCGAGGATAAACTATCAGACTGTCAGAGAAATGCTACTTAAATTTTTGTTTTTTCGGACGTAATTTTTGAATATTAAATGGCACATCATTCTACACGTAAATACAAACTACTAATTTCCTTCTCAAAAAAACACCTCTTGATAGCTAACAACACTAGCAATTACTTCAAGATCGGAAAAATTTAGGGACCTTAACTGAATCTGAGAAAAAAATATTGCTTTTGAGGATTTTCAAAAGCAGTTCTGATGGTGTAAAATTTAAAAAATATTTCACAATTTAATCAGACAAACAAAAAATAATTTCAAACCTCATAATGAAAAATACGACAAAAAATTATGAACTATCAATGAAAGCGTAAAATTACCTATTAGGAACGACAAGATCTTTTTCGACAAGATAATATCGATAACCTTCGCGATTAAATGGAAAATCGATGGGTGCTGATATTCCAATAATTCGTGTGGATGCATAATCAGCAGTACTGAAATACTCAATGGATGAAAAAAAATATTCAAGGAATTCTATAATTCTTTTTTCTACCGAGTGACAATTCTCAATTTTCGCTTCCAAATAAATAAAAATAACGGACGAAGGACTAATGATTAGCTCATATGAAATATCCAAATTCAAAAATCATACATCATCCAACATTTTGCCTAGGTTATTTTTCTCAGAAATCAAATCCATTCTGCGGGAATTCAATCAAAGAAAACCTACAGCTTCGCCTTTTTGAACGTATTCGGAGGATCGACATAGCGTCGTTTGGATGAACCTCTAGTTTTAGGGCCATCGCCTAAATCATCAGATCTGTCGAAATTTTCTTTGGACAAATCACGTACTGAATTTGAAACCCCTGGTTTACTTCGGCCGATCTAAAGTTCCTTTCTTTGAGAAGAATTAGAGACTCCATAGCAAATGGTAGCATTAATCGAACTTCGCTGCGTTATTAAATAATTGATAATATGATACCTGTTTCAAAGCGTCATGACCTGGACCAATAGATGATAAATCCCGTTCACGTAACGCAAATACTAGTCCATCATCGCTTGATTCAAATAATTCTGTTTCTTTGGACAAAGACTTTTGCAGTGTTTGATGCCAAGTATTTTTCACCCTTAATAAGTTTCTCTCAACAAAGCACAACAAAATGTAATGAAAGGAAAAAATCTAATAAATTTTTTTCGAAATTTTGAATCTTCAAAATATTCCTGGCTTCTTTATATTAATCCATCTATTACACATTCTGACCGTTTTAATATGCTAAGAAAAGCTAGATAAAAAAAAAAAAACTCAATTGTTTGCAATATATGCAGTGATGAGCTGAATATAATATGGAATACATTTAACATTTCATATTGTTATGGTCAAAATTAAATGGATGCATTGTTGATTTCAGTGCAAATACTTATTTCCTAAAAAACTAACCTGCGACTCATAGATGTAAGATTTTCCCACTGTGCATTGAAATAAGGTATAATTTCATTTTCTAAGTTTAGAAATATCAATTCCTGATCATTATCATCTGACTCATTTCCCGTACCAGCTCTTTTGGTCCGTGCATTGTGGGTAAGATTTGCAAGAACAGTAACACACATGTGCGCAAAATCTTAAAAAACAATTATAAGCTATCTGAAATAAAGTGTAAATGAATTTCCCGAAGATCATGAATTTCACATTAGTTTGCAAAATTAAAATACAGTGCCAAATTTATTATTTAAGAAACAAAAACTAAATTATCACTTCAAAATCATTCATTCCTAAAATATTTCCAATTTATAACAATTCATACTTGCTTGTTTTGGTGTCCATGTTTCCTTCTTCGTTGGACTACAGTCAGCACAATTGAAGACATAGCATACCATGAATGGTAATCCATAACTATAATGCAATAAAATAATACAGGCTATAGTAATTGAATGTAATGAAATATCCTCTAAGATTTTTTCGAAAATTTGACTTACAAATCCGTTAAATCTTTCAAACATCGTCCATGGAACCATTTTCGACAAATAGCACAATACAGCTCTAATGTTCCCACTTCACGTTTACCATCACTAAATATTTGTTCACTTTTCATTTTTTATTCAAGAAAAAGAAAAAAAAACAGCTATTCGATTGATTGGCCATATTATTTCTCTTATATCATATTGATTCAAATCTACAATTCCCCCATAAACCACAAAATTCTTACGCGCAACAAAAAAAAGTCATTCTAATATTTTTTTCTTTTGAAATAATAAAATAGCCTAGAATCACTTATTTTCTTATACTCATTTGTTCGTGAATTAAATGGCAAATTTGCAAGGAGATTTAATTCAACCAGTGATGATAGTGGAAAAACCTGAATCTGAACAGACCATAGTAAAATCAACCCGGATTCTCACATTAAATGCTTACCAATAACAAACGGTAGATGGAACTGGTTTTGTTATTCCTTTACGGATATTTCTCTGCCTCATATCCTAAAAATAATGAACTGACATGTTATAATATTTATTGTTTGAGAAAGATCTAGAACATTATTCACTTCTTTCATTTCAAACGTTATTGCTTTATTGCCAACGTTATTGTCCTCCCAACCAGTAAAATTTTAAGCTATTGTATCAAACTTATCAATTAATTTACAAATTTATTCTAAAAAAAAAAGAAAAACAATACTCAGTATAATAATATAAATAGAAATCATAATAAGAATTTAAAGTGCAAGTATTTAGACCTCTGTCGGATCAAAACCACAATGCGAAAAACAAAAAAAAAAAAATCAAATAAGCCCTACATACATTTGGATAAAAACTCGCATCACAAAAGTCAAACGTCAACAAATTGAAAATTAATGTCAAATTCCAACAAACACAAATTTTTTCCACAAAATAAACATTATTCATATGCTAGCTCTCAAATTAATCAGTAAATTAGATTTAAATTCAAATATGCAAATTAACAAAGCAATGATTGTTAAAATTAGGAGAGATCAATAACGATCATGATTTTATTTGGAACACTATTTATAACCTGGAAACATGTTAAGTATAGTAGTATCATCAAAGCAAATATTTCCAATAAGAAGAATTACGAGCATCATGTGTAATTATAACTGCAAAAAAAAATCATACTTTATAATAAGTATCAATTGTATCAATTCAAGTAAAATTCAATTTTATATCCCACCTCCATTCGTATTATTGAAACGATCATCAGGAATATTACTAAAAAAAATAAGTATGTATCACTCATTACATAGGAAAATTTTGTTATTTAGCTAGCAAATATTTTGCTCGGCAAACAAATTTTTTACTTTTCACTTAATGCACCGGTAAAAAATAACCATCAACTGTTCCTTTCATTTCGCTATCAACAAAAACACCACACACAACGAATTGTATACAATGCGTACAAACTTTTTCTATTCAAGGTTGGAACAGTTGTTTCAATATGCTCAATGTTTTAACAATGATACAATAAAATAACAAAATGCTTTTTAAAGCAAGAAGGAGATGATCTGTGATGGGTAAAATATAACTGAAACTGTGTTAGATCTGTGAAACCGTTAGTTTCATTTTTCATGAGACTTTCAAAATCAATCGATAATCTGGCCATTTGAAATTTTTGAATACTTAAATGAGCTTACTTTTTGAATAATTTCAGCAGACTATCACTTCTATTCAATATCTTATGTTAATAAATACCGTTTAATTAATAAAAAAATCCTTAAAGATATTGTATGAACCAAACCAATCAAATATTTTTATTAATCCTGATTATAAGACTAGATACTACAGCTTGGTAATTAACAAACTTCCTATGCAACCTAAAAACGATTTTCAGCACCAAAGAAATCAGCAAAAATACGAGGAAAACTTCTTGACGCCTCTTTCATTGTTAGCATCCACTTTTCGTTCGAACTGAATTTACTTGCAGTGCTTTGCTAAATCGTTCTTCCATAAACTCCTCCAACTTCATCGCACACTAAAAAAGTATATGCAAAATTTTAAAGCAGCATGGAAATTTTACTCCATGAGGAGCCATAGAAACTATGCAGTAATCAATATTTCAAACAACCAAGCGAATTAACATTTGTTACATGTGGTTAGTTTTCCCAATTAAATGTTTTAATATGAAGATCCACAAAGCTCCCTTGTATTAGAATAAATATGAAATTCGCATCACAATCAATTCCGATGTGAAGCTTCTCAAAATATCAATATGTCTAATAATTTACTAAGTATAACTTTCAAAAGCGTTAGTACGGAATGCAAATAAGTGACAACTATTTAGGTCAAAAGGAAAAAAATTATACAGCAGGGCATGGATTAATAATAAAGAGATGAAATATTCACATACCCTATAAATTTCTGATTCTTCTTCGTTGTAAATGCGACAATTCTCGAAAATCAACCGTGCATCCGCTATTACCTGATCGGGCGTATCGTACAATCGTTGCTTTAATTTATTCATTATTGTACGCAAATCCATCGGCCTCTTGATAATCTAGAAAAGCACTGAAGTAACTTTAAAAGATTTAATTTCTTTTACTACAGCTATCAATCATACAAAAAAAACCAAAATTCCATAGCTACAGTTTTGATATATGTTGATAAAGAAAAAAAGATTAAATATTAAGAAATTACTTGATAATAGTCAGGTACAGCCTTGGCATCTACTGGTTTTAGAAAAGGCCAAGCAATTTGCTGTCGCATTGCTTCACTTATCAGTAACTCGAAAGCACGCAATGTGTTTCGTATTCGATTATCTGTTTCACGCAAGCTAATCGTTAGACTCCCTAATGCCCGCTCACCACTTTTATCTAGAAATGTAATATACTGAAAATTATAATCTTTCAGTACAGAGTGAGGATTCCATAAAGATTCAAAAAGTTAAAATGTAATTTACTGGGTTGTTTCTGTTTTGTATATGAACATTCGCTCTCACTAGTGCTACCACCTTCATCACTTTCATTATCAATAATATTCGTCTTTCGCACATTTTTCCTTATTTCTTCGAACGATTCATCAGCATAAGTTACCTGAAGTACTTCATTTTAATCATAAAACCACGCTGCATAAACAATTTACACGAAATTTACGGCATAGTAGCGCACTTACCTTTTTTACGACACGCCCGCTTGACGTTTTTAGCATATCTGATGGAAGTTCGAATCTGAAAAGCAACACAGCTGGAGTTAGAAATGAACAAAAATTTTGAAAGTATAATTTGAAAATTCACCAGCAAATAAAAAGAATCTAAAAGTAAAACATACTCTTCTCCAACAAGTGGTTGCTCAGCAAACTCATCTGCAGATGTGCCACAGGCATCATCGCTTCCTCGGCTACAACTCTGTTCATCTTCTAAAAAAAAAAAAAAAAAGAAATTTAAAAAACTGATTTCACCGAAAGTTTTAAATCCATCCCATTCACACTAATTGGATTAAAACCAAAATCTCCTTAAGACTATAACCTAAGCATCATTTTAAAAATATCTAATTCAACCTTCTTTTTTCATCGCCTGCTGTCTTTTCCATTGCTCTTCTGCTTCCTGCGCTTTTATCAGGGCTTTACAATCAGAACACATCCAGCCATCAGGATCCTGCAATTAACTATCTCTAATTCCTCTAACATACCGCACTATGTGTAGATTAAAACAGGAAAAAGGAAAACCCTATTTTACAAATACCTTGATTTTTGGCTTAGCACAATCAATATGATAGCATCGATCACAACGCAAACACATGCATAATTTTTCGGTTTCGCCCCTTTTACGGCACTTGCGACATCGTGCCTTAAATTTTTTAATTATTCGAGTGAAAATTTTTTCTCTTCAGAAGTAAGGCAAATTTTGGAAGATTTGAAGAACATTAAAAAAAATTCATAAAGCAGAACAAGCAGCTAATTTTTGAGTAAATATCCATGCCATACTTGAAGCCGACTTCTTGTCCATAAGATAGAAGACTCTAAAGTTGTGTAATAAAGTGATAAAGCCGATATCGAGCAACATTTTAATAAAGATTTCTGCCACAGATCAAAAGTAGTCGTGGGTATATTCGCGCAGTCTTTTTCCTTTGAGGAAGCCGTAGCAAAAGGTAGCCGTAAAAATTTTAAATTAATTCCTTGAACAATTTGTAAAAATGCAATAGCAAGATGTTCCAGCTCACTCAGTGACTTCAATTCATCAGCAGTAAATACTGTTTCGCCGAAAACTTCCACATCATCTACAATAAAAATAAAATATAATTTGAAACCGTAAAAGTTGAAGATCTTCAAATCAAGACAGCAATGGCGCATATTGCTACTAAGAGTAAATAAACATAATCAAAAAACGATGAGATTTTAATGGCATCTAATAAATCATTATGAAAAACAAAAATGCAGTCTTATCGGTAATGAAGAAAATTTCGTCCAAAAAAAATAAAAATTCATTTTCATCTATTAAAGACCATTGATAATAAGTTCAAAAATTGCATTTACAGACGAGGAACAAGGAATTCCCTACAACAAAGGGAGCAACAGTAGATATATCGTCAACTAGTTTCTTTAAAGTCAAACATTACTTTCAATAAAAGAAGTAATATTGCGCTGCTGAAGTAATGACTCACGCCACTCTTCTCTGCGACGAATATCACTGATAACTAAATGACCAATACATCCTTGCTCAATCTGTAACAAGTGTTTCGCTGAAATTTTTAAAACGGCAGGAAAAATCATCAAATGAAGTCCCTATCGAAGAAACAGAATAAGCACATGAAACCGAACTTTAGAAAGACTGACAATTTCAGCCTTGTTCAGTACAGTAATGATGGTTTGATACATTCTATCCTAAAAACCGATTAGTGGATTTTATGTAATTATTAAGATCTAAAGCAATCAACTGTTAGATTGCCATTCTATACTTGTGTTGCTTCATTAAATAGAAACCTTTAAAATTTATAAAGTTATAAATTTTTTGCAGAATTATTTATAAGCTTAAGAACCTTTTCTTCTAAGTCCAAAAGCATATCGATAAATTCGCGATTCCAGTCGAACGTCACAGACTTATCTGCCAAGTCAACATCCGTCAACAAAAGATCCATATAAATTTCACCAGAGTTGATCTAGAATTCAATTCGTAACTTTTATATACGAAAAAAAAAAAAAAAAAAAACTATATTGGATTTCGTGATTAGTTCTGATAATTAAGAAACAATTCCTTCGTAAACTCAATTGCGAAACCATCTTACCTTGTCTGAGCATCGATCAAGGATGCTTTTCAGTAGAGGACTGAAGAATTTCAAGTTTTCTAGAAGATCGGATTCCCGAAAACCACGACTGTTACATGCGGATTCAATCTGGAATCCTAGTGCTATGAAAAATTAATCGATAAATAATTGAAAAATTCCCACAAAAAAAAAAATAAGATGACGAACTTCATTAAGAACATCCATGCTTTTGATTAAGTGCCATCTCAAACGACGGGATTCTCCATGGACTGGGCAATCTTCGGTGGCGGTACAGCTCAGTAGATCTTTCCGCAACTCATTATCATTTTCATACAATTGACGATATTTCTCATCAACCTAAAACTATTGGAAATTCAATAAAATTTCATGAAATGAAAACTAGAAAAATGTTTGAAAAGTTTACCTTATCTAGTGGTGTTGGTCCAAGACAAGGACCTCGTTCATCAATCGAATTAGTATTTTCTACCAAAAGCAACGGTATTGAATTGAAAAACCAGTATGTACGAAATCCTCGATCACGGCCAAGACAATGCCAACCAACACGACCTGAAAAAGTCAATAAGTGCGAAAATACTTGAAGATGAGTATCGTTATAATGCATACCGTCGCATACCACTACTAAACCATCAATTCTGAAATAAAATGCATTTAGTCTTAGGCAATCATAACAATCATATTGCTGCGCTGCTACTGCTCAACATTTTTCTTCTAAATTTTAGTTTACTATTTTAGTGCCCGAGATGGAGCAGTGATATTTCAAAAAAATCCAGTTATATACTTTGTATTTTGTAAATCAATTTTAATAAATCATTTTCTGCCGCGGTTGTGTGTTCCAATTGCAATGAACGAACTTTCTTTATTTCATCAGCTTCCATCTGGGCATATGAAACCCCTTTCATGAGTATCTGGAAAGAAAAAAACATGATAAAGCCAATTTATAAATACTTTTTATATCCAGTAAGGATAAAACTAAGAAAGAAGTGAAGATAAGACTGCAGAAAATCTATAAAATCTTTGAGATGTTAAAAAAATGAAAAATTCCAGATTATTTGAAGCACTTAAAATAATGGCAAGATTTCAAAAAAATTTATAAACCTGTTCGACTTCTCTCAATCGTTCCTCTCTTCTCCCAATAAAACTTCCGCCTTTTACAAAATTAATTAACGTTGTTGTTTCCTTGGAAGGTTCCTCTTTTTTGATAAAATCTGCTCTGGCTGCTTCACCAAGCTCCTCTAATTGCTCTGCTTCATATTCCCGAACTAAACAAGCCTCTCGTGCTTCTTTTTCCTGGAAAATACCTATTGAATTTCTCAAGATAACTTCACTGATCCGTCATTTAAAAATTTCTTTTATCAAAGAAGACATAACTCATAACAATCTGACAAGCACAATACCATCACTTCTGGAACTTTCAAATATAAGCGATATCACTAGAATAAAAAAGCGTAACAGAACCTGAACTGCATCGAAACTTCGAAGATTTTTCAACTCTTTGCGCACATCAAGTAACGAAATAATACGTTCATCACATGTGGAACGAAATTTATGATAACTAAGTAATTGTTGTATCACCACTTTTAACAACGCTAACCGTTCATAAGGTTGGAGATCGAATACCGACTTCTAGAATGTATTTTTTCAGTTTCATATAAAAAGTAAAAGAAACAACAAAAAAGAACATTTTTTTTCCATTTAAATTTTTTCGTTATTTTTACCAATCTGCAAACGTATAGAAAGTCTACTAGTGCCCTGGGGTTTTAAATAAATAGTACCAGAATAAACAAATACAGCTTAGCATTAAATTATATTTAATGCTGAAACTTTTAAAAAAAACTAAATCTTTTTTCTTCAAGTTTCAAATACGATATACAAGGATGAACCAATAACCTTTTCCAAAATACTCATGGTCTGAGGATTATCTTTGCAAAATAAAAATCCTTCATCTTCATAACAACGTATAGCTCCTCTTGAAAATAACCGAAATCGATGAGTAGGAGCTCCTGTATAATATCCCGATGTCATCAAAGATAATCGTAATACCTCCGTCAAAGTCATCCAGTCGATCGGCAAATGCCGCGCACTCAATCCTAAAAACTTTTTCGCTTTGAACTGAAAAATTCCCCAAACGTTGCAGATAAAACATCCGAAATATCAACAAAGCTAATTTCACTGGACGATGATTACTGCTACATACCATGTGTAAGTCGAATATTCTCATGAAGAATTGTCGCTTGACGAATTTTTGGGCCATATATCTTGTGATCGATATCATTTGCATCCAATGGTATTTCTTCTTTATTGCTTAAGTTTGCTAAAAATAATAAAATTGACATGTTTCTCAAACGACAACAAATTTAGTTTTACTTTTTGTCATTGTGGCACAAGCTTCCGAAAGCTTAACCAAAGCTGGATTTTGCAATGATTCATAATATTATATTATGTTTCAGTGGAACTTTTAGCGTAGGAAACTTAAAAAAATCGATCGATATTAATACTAAACAGAAAATGTGATATTACATAAGAGCAATAATCAAATTCATCTCTTTCTAGTTTCAAAGAAATCTTCAGAGAATATGCTCCGCATGAATAGCTGAATTCAAAACGAAAACAGAATGTAGCCAGTCAGTGAATGGCGTGATAACTTTATATATATGAGCAAGAACTTTATATACGCTAAAGTCGTCATGTTGTTTCAGGATGAATCACTGCTAAATCGAAGTCAAAGGGTTTAATGTTTTGCAATATTTGATCGCAGTAATAAAATTGACAATTCCGTTACTAAAATTTTGTGAAATGCAGTGTATTCAATGCTACAAGAAGTGGCTTACCTTCATCACCGTCTTCTTCATCAGCTCGTTCAGCTTTGGCTTTCAATAAAATATGCATCAACTGAACAAATAAGCTATCTTGTTCCGGGGTTTGACTTCTTACAGCTGATACAATTTCACCAAACTTGACCTGATTAATGCCACGGACCTGAAAAAATGTCGATTTGAAAAATTCGAAATAGTGACTACAATTACTAAAATAGAATAAGTAGTATAAATTCAGCAAAAACATACTTCTTTAATTGGCAACAACTCTGCGAAACTTTGGAAAAATCCAAAAATGTATAAGTAGTCCCCAAAATCGTCATCAGGCATCCAGAGAGGAAGTAGAAGAGGTGCCAAATGAGGTAGAGGCTAAAAGATAGCAGAATAATAATCTCACATTTTAAATTTGCAAAATTAAAACAGAAAGAAAAATAACGAAATAGCTGACCTACAACAAAGCAACGAAGTACAAGCTCACTGTGCAATTTTTTAAAGCAAACGATTTTAAATATTCAAATATACAATACTAAAACTACAAGAATTCATTTCATTTTTCATAACTTTTCAAGGACAGTAAATTTTACACGAAGGTCGTCACAAAGGATATCATCTCTCGGTTTCTTCCACTCCAATAACATTTCTTTTGTCCGTTGTTTATTCAGACGTTTTTCTACACGTTCCTAAAATAAGAAATATCTAGACGATTAAGCACTAACGGAAGAAAAATTTTTCGTGTAAATTTGTCGTGTAAATTTTGCACATATTATGATAAATGAAACAAATGATAGAGAAGTTCTAATAAACCATTCATAAGCCAGAATAAATTTTTCTTAGTGCAGATAAAATTTCCATAAATGCTATTTGAAGACCACTAAATCACAAATAGGAAACATATTAAATGTCAAACAAAATGATTGGGTATTTCAAATACTATCAATTCTTTTCAAAGAAAAATCAATTTCAGACCTTCTCTTTAGTCTGCCGTATTAACTGTTTCAATTCAACAATTTCAGTTTCAGACAACAAACGTTCATCCTGCTCCCAGTGAGTGAGATTCTCGATATTTACTTTTCGTGCTTGCTCAAACAGACTCTCTAATTCTTCTTGCTGCTTGGCAATCTAAATATTTATTTTTCTTACATTCAAGCACAAAGTACAACTGTCGAATTAAAAAACCAATATAGGAGCAATGGAAAAAATTATACCGCTTTTTTTTTCTTTGTCTTTTTACCGCTCTCTTTCTTATCATTTTCTTTTTTATCCTTCTCTAAACATGTCTTCTTGAATCGTGCATGTAATTTATCTTTTTCATTAATATCAACAAAGTCAGCATCCGACGCTGACTGCGCATCCAAATCATCACTAGGATGATCACCTATAATACAGTGAGATGTAAAAGGAGAACATCATTCTAATGAACAATTTAAAAATTTGATTAAATGAAAGTTAAAATATTTTTTAGAAAAAGTACATAGATGGTTGCGAGGTGGACGAGCAATTCCTTTACTTGGCCCACGATGCATTAATGGTGTTCGCGGAAACTGTGCAACTGGTCCAGCAAACACTTCATTCCAACTCATACTTTCTAATTGAAAATTATCCAGCAATTCTTTCTGAAAAAAAAATTAACTTTACCAGCAAACTGGAACTCATATTTCCATTGGAAACGATAAATTTCACGCACATTTATTAGACATATCAGCATCAACTCATTCCAATACAAATTCTACATTTTTCTCAATAGTCCTTCTAAATAATTTATTTCCTATCTATCATGTAATATAAAACACATGTCTTATAATTTAGGATCAGCGAACAATACAGCTTAAGTGTGAAATATAGCATGACATCTTCAGAAATATAAATTCCTCCAACAAAAATTATTTTATAGGAATGTACTATGTTGGAAAAAGTTGGCAACAGAATCAGAACACCGTATAAAATACTTCCGAAATTAATAACCAATATTTCAACGGCTAATTTAAGTTCGCAAAGCTTACTTTTACGGTTAAACGTTCGTGATCTGTTATGCAAGCATTTTTCAAGAAAACACGTATCATATTTCGCGCCCATAAAGATTTGCTTCGCCTGGAAAATATTAAATGATAAAAAAAAATAAAATAATATTAAAAAAGGATATTGTGAAAATATTTTAAACAAAAATTTCAAATGGAAAAAATTTTAAAAAAGAATCATTTAAAAACAATTCAAAAAAATTACAGCAGATCTTGATGACTGACTCGTTCGCGTACTTTATTGCTAGCCTTCCCATTGTGCTTATCTAGTATTAGCACATCGTACATATAACGTTCAGCTGGTGGTATTAGTAGCTCTCCTCGCTTCACACTTAAAAAAATTGATCATACTCAAATCTAACAACAATCATCTCATCGATTGTTTCATCTAAAAACTGCTGCACAATGTTAATTTGATACCAAAAACAAATTTTGAGCATTTTTAAAAAATAAATAAATTAACTAAAATAACTCACAAAATAGCTGGTTTCTTCACATCATTATGTTGATTTGTATCGACATCATTTTCCACATCAATATATGTTACTTTTCTTATTACAACATCTTTTCGACCACGTTCACCGCTGTATGTAACTTCTTCGCCCAGCAAAAAATGATCCTTGACAAAAAAGTAAATATCGTTTACCAAATCTTCGATTCGTCCACGACATGATAATTTGTATACAAGATAAAGAATAGGTCTTGCAAAAGAGGGTGGATAAGTTTTCAGCGTTTCCTGAAACACTTCTTATTAGCTTGGAAGAAGTTAAATCTCAGAAGAATTCACAATACATGCTATTAAAAAAATAAATAAACTTTCAGTTGCCTGGAGAAGTAACTCTGTACTTGAAACACTAATCGGCGAATTCCAATCACAAAAATTGGATAACAAGTTCTGCTTGGAAGAAAATAAGCAGTAAAATAACATGATCCTTCATATTACTATTATCAATTCCAATTAAACAACTGCGTGATGCAATCAAGATATCCAGCCTTACCTGCGCATTCTTTTCAGATTCAAGAGCTTCTTCGAATGTTAAACCCGTTTTTCCAGTTACTGAACATGTCCAAACCATTGAACTCAGGGAAATTTGTCGTTGGAAGAAATCGCTAAAAATCATAAACGTCGTATATAATACTCAATTTCTAGCATGATTATAAAAGTATTGAAAAACTTTAGAATCTTTAAAATTTAACTTCATCTAAAAACAATTAAAGAGTTTCATATAATCTATGCCATTTATGCCGTGATTCATAATTCGAGCAAAACTAAAGTCGCATCTAAAGTATTTATGTCACACAAAGCGAAATGTGACATGAATAATCGCAAGAAGTACGATATATCTTTGTCTAAATTCACGAAAAATGAAAAACAAAACTTACTCATAAGATGTGAAAACTTCATTAGTGAGTGGAAGATGGAAGACTTTATCGTCGGGTTTCAAATCATTTGGACATGGTGATGGTTTGAACTGCTTTCTGCCAAGTGATGGCATTAGTTAAAATTCTTGTAAAAGTCTAAAATAATTTAATTAAATCACGAAACATAGATCATCACATCACTTCGCAGAAGCTATTAAAACAATCAGACCACCAAACATTCCGTGTCTCTCCAACGCTACCATGCATACAGCACAAAAGAGAAGGCAATGGCGATTAGTTAGATGAGATAACATGAAGAAAATTCTTTAAATTCCTAAAAAAACAGCCGTTATTATATAAACGATCATTTCCTTCGTCACATATTATCATTCTTCAATAATAATAATAGTAAAGACAACAAGAAAGTTCTCAGTAATGCTTGATATTGCTACATGTGTACTATACTGCGGAATACACTGCAACCTACACTATCCTGAATTTCTTAAATTTTCAAATGTCTCGCGTTCACAGCAAAAAAAAAAAAAAACAAATAAACAAAAAAGAGTAATTTGCAATTTACATATCCACATTTCTCAAAATATAAAATTTGTGTGACCTAAAAAAAACTCCTCTCTGCGGCTATATCAAAGAAACTATCTTTTTAATCTCGTTTTACTCCTCAAGAACATTAAAAAATGTAATTAGCTAAATGAAACTGTGTCACAATGTCAACTCCATATATCCACTAATCAATAATATATATTATTTTTGCTTTAATATTACAATCAAAATTACTTTTAGCCTATCTTTACATACAAAAAGATAGTTAACAGAAAGAATTGCTACCTGAATATTAACAGTATTAATTTTACCTACGGCGGCATTATCTTTAAGATAATTAAATGAAAGAATTAACTTTTACATAATTGCTAGTAAATATTGCCTGTAGAAATATAATTTATTCATTGTACATGAATCAACTTTCTCCATTCAATTGCTATCGTATGTATTAGCATGATAAGAAGAATCCTCCGCGATATCCATAAAAAGAAGCAAAAATTACGCAACACGCATAATCACGTTAAGTACGCCTATATATATCACCTAGGGAGAGTTTGCTATAGAGAAAGCTAGTAGTATTTAAATTTTGTTACTTTAAAATCAACGCTGTCATTATTTTATTACGATAGAATTATATGTGGAGAGAATACAGCGTAAATTATCGATCGCAAACGACAATGTCAACACATATGAATAGAAAGTGCTGCAGGGTATATGTTCGTGTATCATCAGATCGATGCATTTTGTACGAATCATGAGTGATTTGTTCTCAAATATTAGATAATCAAGAATAAAAATAATCTTATAAGAAGCAGTAAAATTCAGATGTGGAATAATTTACTCAATCTTGGAAGCAAGATAGGTTAAGCAAGAAAAGGTATATTAATTGAAATCTTTAACTGGATAATTTGATAACTTAAACGAAAATCAAATCAATTTTGCTGGATCCGGAAAATAAACATGCTACTGTGATAATTTAACCTAAATTATTCAAAATGATCAAAAGGCACGTATATTCCCAAGTAAGTTTTCTTATAACTTCTTAATCCAAAAGTTCCATGAAGTTCTGTTGTAAGTTGCTGTTAGCATTTACGACTAAATAAAGTAAGAATATTTGGATGTTACAAAATAGTTTTTCGATTAAATCTTGACAGATTAATCGAACGGAACAACCAAACAAATACAAGTTACGACCTATGTAATGTGACGGCATAAATCGAAAAGTGAAATCAATTTTTTAATTTCACTTTAAAAGAAATTGTTTTAAAATGGTTACACTTGCTCTTCCATTATTTCCCTTTCATGTGAAATGTTTCAATTCCGATTTTCCGGTTTTTAAATATGCAAAAATAAGTTACCTAAGAATATACCGAATTTATTAAGTTACTATGGAAGCTTTAAAAACTTTAAAATGAATCAATTGTATTTCGCAACACTCTAACTTCTCAGTTGCACCAATTGCATATACTATTTTTTCAACACTCCCTTTCTGCACACTCTACACGTTTTCAGCAGTTAGCGTCACGCTTGAAAGTATGCTGTTAGGTGATTTTTCATACATACATCATTTCGTACTGTTGTGATTCTTTCACTTGTTTTCATGTCACTTCATTTATTTCATTTTCATACATTTCATATAAACATCATTTTAAACGAATTACACGAAAACATACTTTTGTCCATTTACAAATAATTTTCTTATACGTATTCCACGTGAAGTCGTAATGCCTGTAAGAGTAAGTTTGATCGACGTGGATGTTTGTAGTGTTAGGTCGATAGATCGATGTGCCTGCAATCCTAACAATATCGTGATTTCATGATAAAAATTATGTACGATAATGTTTGAGTAAGAATTTCGTGGAATTTTTTTAATAGCTGATACGATATGCTTTAAATTTTAAGAAGCTAAAATAAATGAGTGGTAAAACAATATGCAACTCTTATTCTTATAGCTTACGCAAAATTCAAACTCAATATTTGAAACTCAATATTCAACTCTTACTCTTATAACTTACACAAAATTCAAACTCAATATTTGAAACTCAATATTCAACTCTTACTCTTATAA
>JARVGP010000301.1:0-56871 GCA_029876185.1 Mansonella ozzardi | reverse complement strand
CTCATCATCATCATCATCATCATCATCATCATCATCATCATCATCATCATCATCATCACCATCATCTTCATCATCATCATCATCAGTCGCTCATCTTTATCACTGCTGTCATTAGCAGTTTACTGTTACAAATTACTAACATCATTATTATCATCATCTCCACTACCATCACTATCACCATCAGCATGCATCATCATCAACATTCATCATTGTCATAATCACGCTCACCTTTACCATTATGTCATTTGCATCATCATCGTCATTATCATTTTACGTTATTTGCCATCTCAGCAGGCATAACAAAATTCCATTTCAAAAATTGTCTCAATACCAGTAATTCGACAGTTTTCTTTTTTTTCATTGGAAAAAGAAAGCTTTTTATATTGGTATGTTGAAGTGTTTTTTTTTTTTTTGAAAATATTTTAACATGAAACAGCAAAGCAACCTCATACATTTTTCTCATTAAATTTCGTTTCATTTGTCGTGAAACACTTTTGTATTCCATTCATTCAATCAGCACAATACACTAATTAACTTAAAAAATACACTTTTTTGTTTCAAACAAACTTTTCATTTACTACTTTCAAAATTATTCATAATTAATTAAGAAGTTTTCAGTTGCATTGCTTTCTAACTGAATTTTTCAAAATATACCGCTAATTTTCAATGTTTCTTGTTTCATTATTATATTCTTAATGATGATAGCGCATTATATCTATGCAATGTCCATCAGTACATTCCACAATAATGCATTAAGACTCACTGACCTTATCATTGCTATTATTAAATTATTTTAATAAATCAAGCAATGATTTTATGGCTTAAAAAATATTCAACTTAGTTCATCCAGAAATATTTCTAGAAAATTATTGTTTCTCTTCTGGGCATAAGGAAAGACGAGCATATTTTCCATTATTATATTTTATTAATAAATTTACAATCTTCCAACTTTTTTGCTATTTTAGATTTATCAAATAGTATGTCCATATCTTAGCGATAGGCTTAGTTATGACAAACAGAAATACATATGTCAACATTCGAAACTGATCCTCATTTATTATCATTGAGCCTTTTGATGCAAAGCAAACCTAGCAGGATCTGATAATGAAGAAATTTCAACTAAGAAAAGGTCAACTTGTAATTCGAACGTAAACAGGCCATAATGTAACCCATGAAATCTTGCAATTCCCTAAACTATCAATTATTTTAACTAATTTTTTGGCTTAAAATTGATTACAAACAAAAGGAAAGTAAACGACTGCGCAAAATATTCAAAAATTTAAAAAAAAGCAAATGACATATCTTTTACAAAAACAATAAAATCTATAATTTCGTTCACTCAATTTTATCACAAAAAATACATTAAGAAAAAACAATGAATTTTTCTTTTTTGAAAAAGTTTTATTTTAAAAAAAAATCTTTTTCTTTTTTGCTGGAAAAGAAAGATTAGCTAGTGAACTACTGGAAGAAGAACATGTGACAAATCAGAAAATGAATATTATGCTAATTTCAATCACATTTAGAATCACTTTTAAAATGCAAAAATTTTTTCAATTCTTGATTTTTAAGTTATCAACAAAATTTCACATTGGGTCCTTTTTAATCTAACAGAATTTCCAGTTTTTAAATTATACACGAAATTCCATGTTCATTCACTTCAATCTACAAAATTTCTCAATTTCTTTTTGTCTCTCCGACATTTATAAGCATCTGTTATACGTTTTAGGCAGATGTGTCAATTGTACAAAATTATTCATTCTTTTTTTCCTATTAAATTAAAACGATAAGGTTGAAGGCATTCATTTACGTAAATAATATAATGCACTTATATTATTTACTTATATTATCAATACTTACGTAAATAATATAATGATGCTTCTTAAATGATGTTGTTTATCTTAAAATCCAATTGAAACTTTTTCGCAAAGTTCTTGACAAAAATATATGAATTGAAAGTTATGAATGTTTGCAATTTAAATAAAAAGTATTAAATCACCTAAATTAACATCTTTCGATAGTCAGTAGCAGTAGAAATAACATCAGCAGCAGCAGCAGTAGCAGTAATAGTAGTGGCGATAGTAATAGCAATATTAGTGATGGTAGTAGTAGCAACAGTGGTAATAGTAATAATATTATTAGTAGTAGTTATGGTAATAGTAATAATAGTTATAGTATAATAGTAGTTATAATAGAAAAGTAGCAATGATTTTATTAGTAGTAGTAGTGGTAGCAATTGAAATAGAACACTTTTTTTTTTTAATTGACCTCATGCAAAAATAAAATTTTGCAAAAAATAGTCCAAAATCTTCAATGTCATTATGTGTGAGAGACAAATAGTTAAATAGACAAAGTTAGGCAACTAATGTTTACAGTTTAAATTTCCAGAAAATTTTTAAGTAAAGAAAATACATTTTCATATGGAATTTGATCGAAAAACACATGAAAAATTTGAGCATTTGAAATGTCAATTGAAAATTTAAAAGTATTTGGAAATTTAAAAATTCTTTAAAATTTCTTAAGAAAACATTGCCGCTTTAAAAGAATGAAAAACCAAACGTCAAAAAAAAAAAAGTTGAAAAGTGAAGAAAAGTAAATAAATTGGGAGGAATCGAAATGATTACAAAATTGAATGAATGAAATGAATATACAGAATGTAAACACTCAACCCAAAGCAGCAAAAAAAAATGTATGTGCTGCTGCTGTTGCTGCTGCTACTGCTACTGCTGCTGCTGCTGCAATTTTCAGCCCATTAAAATCACTAACAAAATTCAACAAAAATTTCACAAAAATGTAAACTTTGGTTTTCCGCTAGCACAAGCAAACATTATTTCATTAAAAAATTTTTAGACCCAGTCTCGTGCATTATCAAACTTTCCAAACGAAATAATAATACTTTTCGCCATTTTATCTATCATCTGTAATCAAATGTTAACATAGCTAATTAATTCATAGGAATGATTAATAAAATTTTGCATGAATTTTAAATAATGTGGAATAAAATTTCAACAAATAATACAAAATATAACATTTGAAATCATTTTGTATATTTCATCGAAATTATTTTCATTAGCTTTATAAATTTTTTAACTTTAATTTATCAATTAAGTCTAGTTAAATGCTTTTAGAAGTAATTTTTCAATCATGAAATTTTATCTTTCTATTTTTATAGTTTCAAAAAAATTCAAACATTTAAAATATAACAGTTTTTATGATACTATTGTATGGAATAATAGAAGTAAATTTTTCAAAAAGATTTTATCAATAGATTGTTGAAAAGATTTTTTGGAATTACTGGAAATTGTTTCAATGCATACTTTAGAGAGCTCAACAGAAACACCGGATGTTCTTTTAACGGTTTTAGAAAACAGAAAAGAAAAAACAGGATATTCTCGTTTACAGGGAATGAAATTGTTATGTGACAAATAGGACAGTAATGAAATGGAAAAAGATTGATGAAATGTTTGATTCACTGTAAAAGTAACAAATAATTTTAAAGCCACTAAACATATCAATTATAACAAATTCATTTTTTCCACTTCCACTCATATCTTAAACATTTTAACCAAAAAACTGGTAAAATCTGAGTGATAACTTAGATAATGGCTTTTTGCAATCCGCCCACTTTTGAATTTCAGTTTCATCTCGTTAAGTGAAATTAGAAGCCATGGAATTTTCTACTTTACAAATCATAATTAATATTATTGCTACAGAACAAACATTATGATGATTTTTTATAACTAAAATAAAATTAAAATTTTCTCAATCTTTAAATAACAACAAATAATTTTTTTTCTATCTCTCTGTCTTTTTCCAAAATATCACTGCAAATGTGTGAAATAATTAAGTTTGCATTAATATTTGAAAAATTCTACTACATTCATCTAAATCTAAATCAAAGATTATCTTTTGCAAAAAAGAATACAAAATTTTTTAAATCTATGCAAATTTATAACTTAGCCTTTTTCATCTACAGTACCAGAATGATAGCAAATAATAACATTTTCAGGACATATTGGATAAGAAAAATGTTTCGATTTCAACAGCCATTTCAATATACAACCCATTTAACATTTAAAGAAAAAAACATATGTTTCTGCAACGACAAACATTCCCGTCTCCTATCATCCCGCTCTTCCCTTCTATTTCGCTACTCTCGGGTCCTCTCTTTGACCTTCCATCTAAGCCCGTCATTGACCATCAAAATATATGTATATGAATGGGTTACCATTACATTAAAACTTTTACATGCATAGCTATTTGTCAAAAAAAGTAATAGCAATAAAAATTTCAGCTAAAAAAGAAAGCATGCAATGAATAAATATCATTTTCACGGTTTTGCTTTTTTTTTTTTACCGTTACTAATTTGATTTGTTAAATTATAAACAAAAATTAAATGAATTATGTAATCGAATGCATGCAATATGATATTTTTACAAAACTTTTGCAATGGCAATTTTAGATTTATTTTTTTTTTTTAAATTTTAAAAAATTGTTGAAATTTTTCTTAACCACTATTTCCTTAATAATTATTTGAAGGATGTTAGTGAGTGAAAAAAAAAAAGCTGAAAACATTAAATTAATGATAACAAGAACAATTTCAACTGCTGAAAAATTTCGTTCCAGAAATGCAAAACTGCCTATCCGAAATTGTTTGCTGGCAATTTTGAATAAATAAAAATGAGAAATTTCATTGTCTAATCCATTAGAGTAGCAACAAAATGTTGTGCTGAAAACGATTGAGTCAAGTTGCCAGAGATGGAAGAGGAAAGCTATAAAGCTGAAAAACGATGACTAAGGAAGTTCAAAAATATCTATTGCAATTCAGATCGGAAAAAAAAATTTTTTTCTTGCTAAATTTTAAAATTTTATTCATATTCTTGATACTTTAAAAAAATTTATCATGTCTTAGAATTATTTTGAAAAAAGAAAAAAGACGCTTATTTTGCTAAATTGTTTTGTTGCATTTCATAGTAAAAACTTTTAAATTAATTCACAAAATTTACTGCAACTAAAGCTTGGTAAATAAATTTGATTTTGCGAATAGATCATTTGTCTTCAATTAATTTGCACAAGCGAGCAACATCAAATGAATTTGCAACTAGAAAAGAATCAAATAAGTCAATTATTCTAGTTTCAGGATATTTCAGGAAAATTTAATTTGCCACACTCAAATTAAAAATAGCAATTAATTTTTCAAATAGTTTAATTTCACAGCAAGCGATTAAAAATAATTATTTATTCGTCTAAAATATAAATAAAAATTATCGAATAGTGTTTGCAAATCTGTCAATTGTTATTTGCAAAAACTGCGACAAATTAGATTCGGCTTTTAATTATGGCTGTAAGCAGTAAAAGTCTCTCATATCCTCTGTTTTCACTTATAAAAGCTCAAAAACCATAAATATTTCATTTATTCAATTTTTTTGAAAATTATAAAAAGTTTTTCTTTATTTTATAAAAAAATTGCTCTTAAACCATTTGCTAACTTTAAGTGTTTAAATGTAATGCTTATTGAAATCTATGCAATATTATTTATTATCATATCGAAATAATCAAATGATCGAAGAGTAATTGGGACCATTTGACATTCTAATTTGGCACTTATTTAATTTTAAAGTACAATTCTACAATTTTCAAAAGAAAAAAAAAGATTAAAATAACTCTTTGACAACACATGTATCATAATCTACAAATTGACGTAAAGAACAAATTTATCCCACTGATCTTCATTCATCCGTCTTTTTAATTTGGATTTGCAATTTAAACAACTTTAATTGCAACAGTAATAATAATAATAATAGTGAGAGAAAAAGAAAAGAGAGAAAGACAGAGGGTTATTTACCATGTGCTTTTTTTTTTTTTTTTTTAAATTTTTTTATTAATTATATTTTTTTTTTTTTTTTTTTAAAAAAAAAAAAAAAAAAAAAAAAAACACATTGATTAAATTTAATGATGAGTCATTCAAATAATATTTTCCAGTGATATTTCATTGGTTTATTTTAAAATTTTATATTAATTATTAATGATATTTTTACCTCATTTTATATTACATATTTTAAAGTACACTTAAACAATTAGAAATGTGAAACAGATGTTGAAAAAAGTAGAAAAAGTCGCTCAACTTGAAAGAGTTTCAATTAGATGTATGAAATATCATCATATCTAGTTATTTTATTTAGCAGATTAAACTTCATCAATGAGATAAATGTATGATTTTTTTAACTTGTATTGAAATTATTTACACTAACAGTTCATAATAATGACCTCTATTAGAGGGATAAGCTTAATCTCTTTGCTATTTATATAAATTTATTAAGAAAATTGGCTGCAGAAGTTTGTTTCGAATTAAACAGAGAAAATGAGTGTGATAAGATGTATGTTTTACTGATGCAATCATGTATTGTTGCTATTTCATTGAATTTCTTTGCCGATAATGTTTAAATTAAAATGTAAATTAAACAAGAAGCGAAGGCTTTTTTGAAGTGTCTTATCGTTAGCTGAGCTCTTTTTTTTTATTGAAAAAGCTTTTAAAAAAAGTTTATAAAAATCTGAAATAATTTCAAAGCAGAACAAAAAATGTTTCACTTTAAAAATGTCATAATTCATCAAAAAAAAAATAAATAAATAAAAAAGGTAAAGAAGAAAGTATTACTTTGAGAGGTATAAAGAAAGAAAGAGAAGATGAAAAGAGAAAGAGGAAGAGTAAAATGTGTTTTTTTTCACTTTCATCCTCTCTTAACTTTTCTGATAAAAAACAAAAATTTTACACTTATATTGCACTTCAATAAAAAAAAAAGTTACAAGAAATAAAGGCGAAGTTTTTTTAAAAATTTCATTTAAAAAAGGTCAGTTCGCTCATCGAATGCAAGTATCTATTTGATTGTACTTGGCAAAGAGATTGAGTAAATGAGCCAATCTTCATGCATCATTCTGGCCGACAACTAAAACAGCTCATTAATCAGCTCATTTTCATAATGATAAATATTTGAATGCAAAACAAAGAAACCAATTTCGTTAGAAATGAATGAATTCAAATCAAATAATAAATTAAGACAAAGTACTAATATTAAATATAACATAGTTAATTTACAACAATTTTTTTCTATTAAATTTATTCGAAATTTAATTATGTTTGTTTTAAGAAATGATTTTTTAACAAAAAGAAAAAAAAACATACTACTACACTCAATTATTAACACAAAGCTTTTTGCTAATAATGATAAAAAAAAAAAAATTTCAAATATTTCAAAAAAAATTCTATTTCTTGTAATTTGTAATGAATTAAAATAACAGTAATAGTATTAAAAATAATTTAGTTAATTTTATTTCCAGTAAGAATTAAGTAATCTCAATAACTAAGCATATGTAAAAACGGAATTGTTGCATAAACTGTTAAATATTGGACAATAGAGCTAGAATTATTTGGCTTAAGAAATTTGCAGAAATTTTAATCTCAGAATTGCCATCATTATTTAATCATTTTTCACATAACTATACTTTTATTCTTTCACATTTTTTATGAAGTAATTGTTGTCTTTCCTGGCCAATCAACTTATCCGTAAGGTAATTGGATAAAAAGCGACTACAATTCATTCAATTTCAACAATATTACTTCTAATAACATTAAATTTAATATAAATAGGCAATTAAATGTTTAGAAGTAATGGGAAGTAGCTAAAGTGAAACGAAATAATTTTAAGTGCGAAAAATTCGTATCAGAAAAACATTTCAAAATTACTCGGAAAAAATTTGATAAAAATTGAACAGGTGGACAAATATCACTTTGACAGCATGAAATCCAAATGTATTTGATGTAAAAAATAAAACACAGAAAAAATTAATATATTTCAATGGTTCGCATTACAATTTTGATGTTTTTATCGCATTAATTTCGTTTAAAAAAAAAAAAAAAAGCAAAAACTGGATAAATTTTTACTACTTTTGTTATTCGCAAAAAAAAAAATTTTAAAAATTATGCTTGGAAAAAGGTGACAATGAATGCAAGACAAAAAAGGAATGTAAAATGATGTAGGTAATGATAAGACCTTTAATTGATATTTCAATAAATTTAAGCAATTAGAAAAAAGTGAAAGTTAAATTTGCTTAATTGAGTGGAATTTTCATGCTACTTTAAAAGCAAGGCATAAATTAAGACTTTTTGGGAGAAACATTAAATAAATATTTATTTTTTCGTTTTGCTCGTGTAATTTCTGAAAAATTCTTTTAAATCTTCTTAAAAGTAATAATTATCTTGAAAATAGCAAAATGCTTTAAAGCATAATATTTATAAATTATCAAATGAAATATATAAAAATGTAGTATTTCGGAAATATTGAGAATTTTCAGGAATTGAGTTCCAAAATATCCAAAAGTAATAAGATATTATATAATTTTAAAAAAAATGTGAGCTTTTTCCTATGTTTTTTCTATTTTTTTCTATATTTTTTTATATTTAAAAAATGATTTTTTTTCCTTTTTTCCCTTCATAGAGAAAATCTGTAATAAAGTTTATCGCATAAAAAGTTAATTAACTAAATAAATATTATCGTCGCTCAGTTTTCACTAATAAAATAAATTGACTTTGTATTGTTTTTGGAAAACTTATATTCTTGGTAAGTAATAGTAAAAATTAAAAAAAGCAGTTAAGCAATGAATTCAAAAATAAATAGTGTCTATCAGATTAAAAAAAAAAAACCTTAAAAAAGCTGAAAAACTGTTGCAAATTAGTGACCATAGGGCTGCATAACTCATTGCATTTTTTTCCGAAGCAATCACAGAAATTTAGCACCGCGATCACCGATCATTAGGTTATTTATTGATATAGACATACACAGTCTAAATCCAAGATTTTTTAACGTTTGAAAAAAAATTTAATCGGCGATAGAAATCTTATATGAAAACATTTTTTAATTTGCAGTCTATTGATACACATTATCATCACTATCAGGTTCGAAGAAAATGGCAAAAAAATAATAATTCAAATCTGCCTAAAATATTTCTTTTGCTTTATTCAAATTTAGTTTTAATTTTGTTTAAAAAGTGAAAATAATTTTTGAAATATTGATTTCAAAGATAACGACGCATTTATCATAAGTAGTAATTTGAAGCAAATAAAAAATTCTTAATTAATGAAGTAAGCAGAGTTTTTTTTTTCATTTTTTTTTCATTTTTAAGGAGTAACAAAGTTTTCTTTTTTTTTTCATTTTTTAAGTTTTTTTTTTCATTTTTAAGGATCTTTGCATTCAATTGTATAACAGACATACTGTTAACAGATTCGGTTACAGACAAAAATTTCAGATATTAATTTGAAATTTTTATTAGAAATAATTATTTAAGAAAAATAAAAGCGAACGATGTTTACACAATAATACGATAAAAACAATCAACAAATGTGCTGCAGTAAGTTTGCATCGTGTTAAGATATGATATGATATAATGTATTAGAATAAATGATAATAAAGCAACTGAGCACTGATAACTTTTTTCTCATCAAATGTTTTACTAAAGTAAGATAAAAATAAAAAAAAATTAAGAACTGAGGAAAGTTTCACAACAATTAATTTATTATTTTTGCATGTATTTCTGTCTCTTACATGTAAATATTTTGGTATGTGTATGTATATGTGTGTATGTATGTGTGTACGTATGTGTGTACGTATGTATGTATGTTGTATGTATGTGTATGTATGTGTATTTGTTTGTCTGTCGGTTTGCATGCCAATAATTTCAAAATACAAAAAAAAAACAAAATTTTTGTGAGCAATGCTTTTTTTTAAATAAATGAGTACGCATCGAGGAGAAACGACAATGAGATAAAGAAATAGAAAACGGTGATGATGGCGCCTGGCACTGGTAGAAAAATTCGCAACCGGAACGTTTCTGATTTTAAAATCGGTAGAAAAAATATTTTGAACTTTTTCGATGAGACAGAGCATGAGCATTATCAAATTATGCTTAGCAAATATAAGTAAATGAAGAAAGAGTCATTTCATTTCTTTTTTTTTTAAAGACGATAATAAGAATTGATTCAATTAGAAATTTTTTCACAACAAAATCCCTGACCTCTTTCAATGTATTTCAAATGCTAGAATCGTTTATTTTTAGGCATTAAAAATTTTTCAAAAAATAGGAAAAAAATAAAATAAAATTTAAGAAAACCACCAAATAAAAATTAGCCATAGCAATTGTCATCAGTATTTGTGACTTCGAAAGAGTATCAAAAATCAGGTAAATATCTGTTATTGAAATAATACTTTTAGAGTTTAAAACAAAAACTTTGTTTCTGAAGTTAATAATGATTTTAAAATTGGAATTAAAAAGTTGTTTAAAATGATCAAAAGATTGTTCAATTAAATCAATTATCGCAATATTATTCAGATAAACTAAATTTGAAGAAAATTTAAGAACGAATCTTCATATTTTTTCGCACTTTAATTATGATTTGCAGAAAATTCTAAGAGAATATAATGAAATAAAAGGAAATGTATTATTGATTAACATTTAGATTATGACTGAAAAAATTCAAATTATACATCTTAGCAAGGATACACCTATTTTGTAGATCGGAATGCTGAGTTTAAAACAAAACAGCAATTAATTAAAATAATTAAGCAATTAAGTGCCTTGATTGAGTGTGCAAAAGTTTTTTGTAAGTAAAGTTTCAAAATAGAAAGTTTTGGCAATAAGCTTTAATAAAGCGTACTGTTTTTGTTCTTATAATTTTTCAAAATTATATTTCAAAATAAGAATAAAGGTTGAAATTGAAATAGTAGGAAGTGTTTTTAAAATTCAAGAAGAATAATTTAAAAAATAATCTTTAATCCTGATCCTGACCAAAATGCAATTTCGTTTTTTTTCGAATTTTTCTATAAAAGCATTGAAATAGCACAACTTACCAAGTGATTATTTGTAATAAAATTTTATTGAAATTGATTCCATGGTCCACTTGATTCCATTTCAATTCAGATCACTTTTTCTCTTACATTCTTTATTAAATAGATGGCTTTTGATTCGCTGTGCGTGTCCATATCATCCAACCTTCATTACAATTTTCAAAATGAATCATAGCGTTTGAATTGAATCCCACTTGATAATAACTTGATATTATTTTACAATGTACTTCCTTAGAAATGCTAATGTACCACTTGGTCTGAATCTTCTTAGTTTCTTGTGACTCTGAAACACAATTCGATCTTCTTAGTCTCATGTGACTTTGAAACACAATTTGAAACAAATAATTTTTTCTTCTTTTTTTTCTTCTTCTTCTTTCTTCTTCTTCTTCCTTCTTCTTCTTCTTCTTCTTCTGACTTTTGATTCAGTTAAGAAAAAGTAAATAGTTCAAATTTTTTGTTAGCTATAGTAAAAAAGATTATCAGGCAAAAGATTTAATCAAACTATTATAATTCTTGAGCAAATAATTCCAAAATTTTATCGTTAATTAACATCATTACATTAATTGCTAATTTCAATAATTATTTCACTTATCAGCCAAGCTTCATGTAAGAACTCAATAGGATTTGCAATAATATTTGTGACAATAGGAATTGGATGAGAATTAAAATGGTTAAGATTTAAACTGCCATTGTGTTCCCAAACTTAAAATTTCTTTCGAGTAACTTTCAATAAAAGAAATAATTTCTGAGATTGTTAAAACCAAAATAGAAAGAAAAAAAAGATTAGAAATACAACGAAATGTAAGAAGAATTTGATGAATTTCAAAATTATAAATTTGGAGCTTTAAAAGGAAACGAAGACCACACGCTCTTTGAATTTCAAAAACGGAATTTATTTTCGGAAATAAAGAAAATTATAAGGAGATTTAAACAACATATGATCTATGGAAAATGGGAAAAAAACTAAGCCTAGGCATACTGTTCCGTAATGGCCTAAGAAATTATTTACTTTCAAAGCAATGATTTATTATCGCTTATATATCTTTCGGCATAAATTCACCACAGTTCACTGTTATTTGTTAAATGTTTCAGAAATTTCATTCTCACAAATGATTGACATATATTAATTATTCAATTGAAACGTCTATGAGAAGTGTGGTGACGAGTGGATAGGGTCAAGTGTTGTTATGTTCGCTCTATTAAAATTTTTACTTTCTCAAAATTTTCAGGAATGTATTTTAAAACATTAGCAAACAAAATGATTCTGTTTTAGAAAAAAATTTTTTTTTTTGTTTCAGAAAAAAAATTTTTTTTTCAAATAACTCATACGTCTTCTATGCATAATATTAAAGTTAAGAATTCTAGAAGTGCATAAGGTTATTCTTAAGTATTTATATGATATGATCGATGATCAATGGAAGTTAATATACGACATGATCGAGACCAATGGAAATTAATACATCAAAAGAAGCACCATCAATCACTTCAGTGTGCAAAATGCTTCGAAATAGCTCAGACATTAATTCATATATTTTTCATTAACTTTTATAGAAAATTCAATGTTAGCATATAATTTTATAATATTAAAAAGCTTATAAATTTTTTTGACAAATAACAAAAAATCTACAATATCAAAAAAAAAGTTATAGCAATGAATTTTATGGAAACATAATGAAAATGTAAATTCATTCATTAACTGCAAATAGAATTTCTACAAAAGAAACCAATCGTTTATACTTCCTTTTAAAATGTTCAAAATTTATTGCACTCAAATGAATGGACGTACATTTCGCACTTCATATTAATTTCAAAGAAAAAAAAAAAATTCCAAAAATTTTTGTTAAGTTAAAAGCGACAGCAGATTAGAAGCAGAAGCAGCAGTAGCAGTAGCAGTAGCGGCAATTACACATATATTTGAGTCCAAGCAAAAAATTTAAAAAAAAAAAAAAAACCATAGGTTACATATGGATCGGATACAGGGGCAATTCGTTACAAAAAAGAAAAAAAATCATTTTAATATGGGTACAGAAGAAATTTTGTGAGCATTCGTCCGTTCCTTTTTTTTCCTCCAGTTTTTTCCCCCGCATTTGCAATAGTTACCAGTTTTACTTCCATTATAGCCTTCAGACTTCGTCTTCCAACATATATATATATAACTACTTCGCTCTCTTTCTCCCAAAAACTCTATCATCATTTTTCTCACTCTTTGTTCAACATTTGAAAGAAAAGCTTTTTTTTTAAAGAATTTGAAGGATTTTATTATGTGTGCATTGAAAAAATCCTTCTTTCATCCGGACAACAACAACAACAACAACAACAACAACAACAACAACAACAAAAAATCCATTTTTGAAAACTCGCTTTTTGTGCTGATGAAGAAAAAAAAGTTTAGCTTATCGGTAAATTTATAAATGACAGAACTTAGAGTATCGACCGATAGCTTTTTTTTCTTCTCAAATAACGCCTACTTTTATTTGCTTTCATCGTTTTAGAGTAATAGTAATAGTTGCAGTAGTAGTAGCAGTAGTGTGATAGTAATAGTTGTAGCAGCAATAATAGTTGGCGTAGATTACCTTTTCTATAGGTACCCATCAAAATGAATAAATCATAAAAAATCAAACAATTCAAGGGCATTTTTTGATTGAATTACATGCCTTTTTTTTCATCTTTCTAACGCTAACAATTACAAATTTGCTATTGCAAAAATTTTCTTTTAAAAACTTTTCAAAATTATTTGAAAGAAATTTTTAAGGGTACATACATATATTTCGTTTTTTTTTAAAGTGACAGAATACTTTCTTCATTTCAGGAAACTTTAGCAATTTGTATTTGTAATTAATTTCGTCTAGCACCCGATAATTTTGCTAATTTTAATCTACCTAATCATTTAACATGAAAGTTAGATTATACTTTCATTACTGAAAATAATACTGTAATGAAATTTCCATCAATTTAACTTAACTAATTATTGCGCGCTTCACTATTTTCTAATCTAACAATAATATAATTGAAATATTAAAGTTTAAAATTATTAAAGTTATGATTAAAATATTTGTACAGATTGAATGTTTATTTTAAAATATTGAAGCTTACAAATTAACAAAAATTTATGCACATTGTAGGGAAAAATGTTTAACTTTAGAAGAGAAAAATTTAGAATTATGTTTAAAAAATAATAATAGCTAAATTTATCATTTATCATTAGTAATATGTATTTTGAAAATAAAAAAAAGTTTTTTTTTTTTTTTTTTCCATTAATGATGATTGACCCCTCTATCAAATTTCTAATCCTTTTGGAACGAAAAAAAGAAAAGGAAAAAAAACCAAATGAAGCAAGTGGACAGTTGGTCATTCATTTTGACTATATGCCAAGAGGTTTTGGTGCAGGCGGATTTGTTCAGCAATCGTTGGGGTCAACTATTAAAAGAGCTCAAGTTCTCTTCTCTGGTCAAATTTACCCATCTCTCATCAAATTTCACACTCATTCATTTCTTTCTTTTAATTCTAACTCAAATAGCTTGCATTATTTCGCTTTTCTCTCTCTTGCAATCATTCGGTAAATTATGTTTTTCATCATCAAATGGACGGACGAGAATCCAAGCAAACAAATTCCAAATGAAATGATTGCCACAAACAGCTGACTTCTTTTCTTCTTCTTTTTTTTTAATTCTCTGCAACTAACTATTTCTCATTTCTTCGCTCATCTAATCTTCAATTTCTAACACTCATTTTTAATCTCTCATCATCAAATCGTTCATTTTGTGAGTGGTCATTTTAATTTTGAGTATACCCTAAGAAAAAGGTCAATTTATATCTGTTGGAAAAAATTCTTTACACTGCTCATACATCAAAAATGATTTAACTGAATCACAATCTACTCATTACAGTAGCATTTATCAAATCATTTGCACTTCATATTCTATTTAGAACATAGCTTTAAACACAGTACTATGTTTGACCTTTAAACTCTTGTAAACTTAATTAATCCTATGAATTTTTACTTCTCAAAACATTGTCACATATAAAGCGGGAAAAGAAACAATGAACTATATTTTCGCTCATTATAATTTGTGCAATTTTCGCTTAATTGAAATTAAATTTACTGTTGCAAAAAAATTTTTTTTTTTTGAAAATGTTCAATGAAGTGAAAAATGCATTTTAGCTAACTAATATAGCAAAAATTGTAAATCTGCGATATTTGCAAGTAATTGAGACATCAGCAATAATAATAATAATTGGATTTTAACATAGATGTAAAACGGACAAGATGTTATGAGTGTAAAGTTTCAAATTGAGAAATACTGGACAATAATATTAAAGGTTAATGGCTTGACAAAAATTAAAATGCAATAGCAAGATTTAATTTTGTCTCTTATCGAGATGAAAAACTTACCGATCATCAATTCGAACCATGCTTTTCTTCATAATCTAATCTATATTGATGATTAATATGAGCCAAATGTATATTGTTTATTTTCTGTACCAAAATTTCTAACTAGTACGCATTCTCTCTGCCTTATTTTCAATCAAATATAATGAAAAAAAAAGAAAAAAAAAGCTCTTGCAAGTTGAAATTTATAAAAATTTGCATTTGTGATGACTTCACACGAAACACTCGAATCAAATGTTAGTCTTTTACTCGCATTTCAAAGTAAAAAAAAAATTTCATTTCTCGCATAAATTTTGATCTTTCCATCCTAATTCTTTGTTATCAACTTTTTTTTAGAAATGAAAATTGTTTGTTTTTGTTTTTCTTAACTCCTTTTCTTCGCCTTTTTTTTTTTTTTTTCACAGTATCCACTATTTCAACAGTGATCTCACGTTCTATGAAAGTTTAAATGTGTCATTTAACATTTGTGTGCTGATAACAAAGAATTAAGAGAGCAACACGATATAATAGTCCTTCTAAAAGATTACCAAATATTCTAAAGGGAAGAAATTTTTTTTAAATTGCAAAGTTTTGTGTTCATATATAGAGTTCGAGATAGGGTGGCGGTGTTACTTAGCAAAATTTTTGGTGCACGAGCCGGGACCATGTCTGACAGCCTTATTGTCAACATAGAACCGGCACTACAGAAGTTGGGACACCTTATTGAGGAAACCAAAGGGTTAGGCTTAACACTTCTCGATGAGCAGCTACCAAACAATGAGCTCGCCAAACAATGCGAGGCGAGAAGAAGAATCCTCAATCAAAGAATTAAATTCCTCGATCGAAGTCTTCGAATTTGCTACGTTAATGAGCAAATTATGAAACGATAGGAGTTTGAAAAATAAAGTCAAATATCATGCAATAAAAAAAAAAAGAAGTGTAATTTTTGGAAAAAATACCTGTAATTTTTTGATTTTTCAAAAATTCGATATTTGATTCGACCACAAAAATTGAAGTGCAAGTTGTGTTTTTGTACCTCTCTCGAGTTGTCGAATTGATTGCCTGAATTTTTTATGTTAATCATTCTTGTTGATGCATTTCAGTTATGATAAAAATATTGTTTTATATATATGCAGATTCTTCATTGTTTTATATATATGTAGATTCTTCACTGTTTTTATCTATGCAGATTCTTCATTGTTTTATATATATGTAGATTCTTCCCTGTTTTTATATATGCAGCTTCTTCATTGCTATTTTTAAATATATTTCATGGATATGCTTCCAATATCTTGCAATAATTATCACATGTAATAAAGATAAAAATTTTTTTTAAGAAAATTTGAAAATTTAAAAAAAAAAATTGTACAATGATTTAATTAATCGTACTTTTAATATTAAATATATTTATAATTAACGAAGAATTTCAAAACTTTTAAGTCTATAGAAACAATCAATCAATTTGATCAACTCCAAGGATTCAGTTCTTTATAGTATTGATTGATAGCGATGATTTGTTGTTGTTACAGTGTTGACAAAGAAATGAATTTTGTTCCATTTTCTACTTTTCCTTGGCTGTGGAAACGAACATTTTTTGACCAATAGGCTCGCTCATCGCTAATCTTTTCAACTGCTCTTTCATCATATTTATATAATTCGTTATCACAAATCCTTGTCATCATAGTTTGGAGCACAAAAATATAATGATATCCACCATATGCATGACAATAAACAAGCAGGATAGCAGATTGGGGGTGGAGCGTTAGAAGTGGAGGCGGCGCCATAAAGTCTCCGAAATCATCCATTGGACGATGACAATATTTTGCCAACTTTTAGTACCATATACTATTTAGCCAATCCCACTTGCAAAATGTGGCCAAATTTTTGATTTAGGATTAAATTTTAATAATAATTCATTTAGAAATGAATTTATTAATCTAACTTATTGGAGCATTAACTTTCTAAGCTATGAAATTTTGACATTTATATAGCATTTAATTGTCCAGAAGGATGGAAAATACCATTGAGAATGTAAAAATTATGGCTTTGAAATTAATGAAATTCCTTAAAAATTTCTTTGATCTGATATTTAAAATTTTGTTGTAATTTTGGGATTTCATGAATTTTAATTATTTTAAGAAATATAATACATTTAGATGAATAATGTTAGAAATCTAATCGTCAAACTTTTCCAAAACTTAAACAGCCAACAGATGATCCTCTGTACAGACTACTGCAACTTTTTTATTGCAATTGAAAAAATTGACAAAAAGGCAGGACTAGCGTGTTGTCATTTAAGAGTTCTTATGTAAATTTTCCCCGAAAACTATTAATGTTAGAGAAGATAAATGTGACTAAAGCTAAACATTAAATTTAGTTGAATAAATTAAATAAATGAAATGTTATAGACAAAATAAAATTTTCATACAAATGGAAATGCAATCAACAATGAATTAAAATTAAAAAAAATTACAGTAAAAACATATTGTTTCCTAATTACAAAAAATTGAATGAAACTATGAATTTAATTGAAAAAATTGTAAATTCAATTAGAAAACACTGGAATAATCAGCCAAAAAATTACCGTAATAGCTGTATAAAAACGCCAATATCCGTGCTCCCTGATTCACAGCAATGCGATCACTTCAACTGAAAAAGCAATACTACAGTGTGATACCATTCTCAGATTGTTTCATCAAATATTTTAAAAAAAAAAAAACTTTAAAAAACACCACATTCTTCGAAAATTCTAAACAAGAAATTTTTAACAAATGTAAATCCGAAAAAAATAAAATAGGCTTATCTCTGATAAAATAGAATTTATTGAGGTGATCTCTAATCAAGTAGCAAGGAACTGTTATGGTCCGTAAAATCTGAAGTAATTTTTAAGAATAAAAATAGTATTAAAAATGCTTTAAAACCTAATCAATTTCTATGCTGACCTATATCCATCATATTTGCGAGGTGACATGCTCATTATGTTAATCAATTAAGAACTTTTCTAAAAGTTTCATTTCTATTTCATTTCTGAAACTTTCATTTCCAAACTTTCATTTAAAACGAACTTTACTAGAAGAAAATTTCTGGATATTTCTTTTATAAAGATTTTACTTTACTGAAATCAAGTTGAGTTAACTTTGCTATACTTTTTTTTGCGTAAAATTTTTATTGAAATCAAAAAATTGATTCGATGCTAGCAATCAAAACTGATACTGAAACAGAAAAAAAGCCGTAAACCTTTTGATGTGCAACTATATGAAAAACTTTTTGATGTACAATTATAAATACTATTGAGTTTTAAAAATAACATTTTCTAGCATTTACAGATAAAATTCAATTTTTTTCTTAAGCAATAACCAAACATAATTTCCTTGATGAATAAGTTTTTCTGGATCATATTTGCAGTCACTCTTACCAAAAATTCCCAAATCTAAAATTTTATTTTTTGTTAATGCACTGTTTTTATTATTTTAATTGATATTAGATTTTAGACTGTAGTATTTTTGAATAATAAATATATGAATTCTTAGTTAGTTTTTCACGATTTAAGCGCTATGAATCTCGAATCCTCTAATTCGTTTCTCTTGTTTCTTGAGCTTTATAACAGCTTTCTGACTATGAACTTTTTGAGCTGAAATTTTCGACTGAATTTTGAATTGAAAATTTTCCTGAAAAAAAAAAGAATAAAAAAGTTTTAAAAAGAATCATCGCGCTTAAGTGTATATACATCAATTGCTCTGTTTCTCCTATCCAGCTACATACTTAGTTCCTAAATATCTCTTGCAATTTTTTTTTGAAACTTGTTCTACCGCAAAATATACTTTTATGTTTTTGTCATGTACTGTAAGTAAATCTTAACAACTAAATTATGGCTATTATCAAGATCTGATGGATCTCATCTTCTGCAAATAGAACACCAAGTCGATGTGAACTTAATTCATTGAAGTGTGATATTTTATAATGATTTTGATCCATTAAATATTCAATTTTCAAGCTAAATTCATTTGCAAGCTTCAGTATTATTAATTGCTATTTGTTCCTTTGAAAGTGCAAGTGAGAAATTTCGAAAAAAAAAGAAAAATATCTAATTTGTGATAACTTTACTGCATAAGAATAATTTGTTCGAAAAATTTTTTAAAAAAATACTTTACTTTTTTAAAGATGATATAATGATCGAATTTTTGAAAGGTCGAATCAATGAATTTCTATCCGTCGGCTACATAGAAAATTTTGAAACGATCATCTCTTCGTGTCCAACAAAAATCGAATAAATAAAATGGTCAGATGGTCACTCTCTTTTATAGCAGTGACGTTGATGAAAATGAATGATAGACAATACTTGTACGATAATTTGCATTTCTGCAGCTGAACTCCTCCCTTTTGAATTATGCTATAGAGTTGCAATAAGTTTTAAAAAATTGCATAACTCAAAAATTCAAATCAAAGATTATGCAACGATACAAAAAATATCGATAAGAAGTGAATAGCATATATGTGAAGATTAATGAAGACAAGAATTGAAAAAATATATGGAGAATTGATGGTTGATTTGATAAAGAAAGTTCTACAAAAGAAAAGAAAGTTCTAAAAAAGAGAGGAAAAGAGAAAGAAAGATAGAGAAGAAAGATACCAGTAAAATATCTTTGATGAAAAATGAGGTCAACCCGAAAACAATAATACAAGTTAATCGTAAAAATTGCAGCCATTTTTTTTATCGCTAAAGTAACATCATTGCGCATTTTAATCTTTCATCTTATGCATTAACAAAAATTTGATTAAATTACGATCATTGAACATTAAATTACAATAAGATCGCTCTTTTGAATCTTTAGATATTTAATCTTTCAAGAGAAAATTTTCAGTCTAATATTACAATCATACTGTAATTCGAAGAAGCGAAACATCTCAATGTAATTTCCGAGTTGTAGCCTGAATGAACAATGTTACTAAAATAAATATTAATTTATAGTTATTCATTTAATTTTATTATTAATATTAAATGAAGAACTAGTGGCCAAAATTTTTACTAAATAATTTTTAAATTAAATTCATAAATTAAGAAAAAAAACGATCGAAATGTACACTTCTGCATCAATCCTTTCTGTATACTGATAGCTTCAAGAGATGAATAATTGTTAGCACTTTTTGTTTCTATTAAATCAATCATAGAATTTAATTCGAAATATCATAAATTTGACCTATTGCTTGGTTTCGCTTTAAAAAACAACAAATAATAGCGCATTTGAAATTTATAGCGGTCATTTGCATCTGTTCTGTTTGCTGAACTGCTTATTTTATCCGTTTCTGCTTTTGTACCTTTTCTATATATGCCCACCAGGTGCTGCTTTTTGTTTTTCGCTTTTTTTCGGAAAGATGTTGGAATAAAAATGAATAAAACTGTTCGGTTATACAGGTCAGACAGATACAGATAAGCTGTTGATTAAGCACTACACAAGAAATCATACGTAAACAGAATAATTACAGTACATTTGCGATTTCCCAAAAAATTTTTGTTGGTTTGTTTGATAGTCATTAATAGTAAATAATATATCGAAACTTTTCTAAAATGTTTATAATTTGTTTTCAAATTTCAAAAGTTTAATTTTTTTTTATGTTTCAAATTATGCCATAAACTAATTTATATTCTTTTGTCAAATAATTTTTTCTTATTTATTTTTGGTTTCTATGTAAGAAAATATTGGAAAATCGTGATAATTCCGAAATTGTCTTTAAACAAAAAATTGTAAAGAATGTAAAATAACTTTATAGTCTGGTTAAAGTGACTTTGCAACTTTTTAAAGTGATATATTTCTGTTAAATTATGAGAAGAAAATGCTAAGATGAAGAAAGCTTAAAAAAATTATTGCCAGCCATGGAAAACTGTCAGATAGTAAGATGTAACCGCCAGATAGCAAGATGTAGTTATCAGGTAGTGCGACATAATTATTAAGTAGTAAAATTTAATTGACAGACAATAAAGTTTAACTGTGAGGCAGTGCGAGATAACTGTCAGATGGTAGGATATAACTGTCAAATAGTCAGGTGTAACTATCAGGTAGTTAGGTGTAGCTAGGTGTCAGATAATAAAGGATGTTTTTTATTCAATAATTCAGCTTCTACAATTCTAATTTCATCAAACGCTATATTATTTTTGAAATGTGAAAAATAATAATGAAAAAGGATCCAGAAGAACATAGTAAATGAATTCTGTAACATTATGTGAATGAAAAAACTCTATTTTGTCGTCCGTATGATAACTTATTAATGCTATTTCGTTTTTCATTTATAGTGCTTATAAATATTAAGGAAACAAAAAATTGTAAACTGAATGAATATGTATATAAAAGTATGCTTTATGTAAAATTTTTAGTAAAGTGATAACATTAAATGCGCATTACTATTAGAAATTTTATTTTGAAGGTCATTTTCGGTGTCCACTCGGGGACTCTCTTTCGCAAATGGCAATCTTTTCAGTAGACCAAACATTTGCAACATGCAAAAGTTTCCAGAGTTTCATCATTTGGAAAGATTGTTGTTTTCGATGATGGTCAGTATCATTCCTTTTTTGAAGGTCATTACAAATGCATGAAGATGAAATACAGCGATAGAACCGCACTAAGGTGGACATTGCAGGAACCATTCATTCGGGGTCAAATCAAATTAGTGTTGCTTCTGGGAAAAGAGAGCACATTTAGTTTTTTTAATAATCCAATGCTGGTTCTTACCTTTTCTCTCTGCTTTCGTCACTCACATTGAATTTCAGTCAGAATACACAAATCTCTTTATTATCGTCCGGAAAGTGGTATACCCACAGAGAGGTCAACTAACAAGGGTCAGACATTTTATGCTTCTATCCAAAACCTCACTCAAAATATTATAAAGCCCGCCACTTTCTAATCAATTCAATGAAATGCGGTATTTTTGAAATGCAGTAAATTGTAGAAAATGTAGAAATGCAGTATTTTTCCCTAAAAAAATTATTTAATTGGAAATAATTAAAAATTTGAAAATCATTGGAAATAATTATTTCCAATGATCTTTCACCAGTTTCACAAAATGGTTATTCTTCATGCATACCTCATTAATTCATCACAAGTAATTTTCCTCTTATACACATCACTCTGCAACATTAATTTGCGTGTCAATCATACAGGATAAAAAAAAAAGATAATTAAGCAAATTAATTTAGCAAAAACTAAAAAAAATTAAATAATCTTTCAAATTTGGAAATATTTAAATTTCATTGCTATAACTATCAAAAGTTAGTGGTAAAATAACTTTCTAGATGAGCAAATTTATATTGATATAGTGTTTTTGGTTATCACCATCTTTTCACACAGATCCTTATCGTTCTATTTGATTTATGTGGTAAAACTGCAATCATACCATGTTGTTTATCAAGAACTCGAATAAAACTCCTATCACTTCACATCGATCAATGAATTTTCTTTTGCAATTAGCTAAATTGTTCACTGAAAATAAACCTAAAGTAAATGAACATATTGATGTATGCAGACTGTAAATGCAATTAACTCAGATAGGAGCAAAGAATGATACAAAAAAAATCTTAAAGGTTATGTCCTGAATGCATTTTACAATCTATGCTATACGAGCTATTGCATTTATGTTTTGGTTAATGCAGGTCAATGAATGCAATTAAACTCTCAAGAATAATTTCACGAAAGTTTCAATTTCGCGCATATTTTCGAGTAATTAACGAAACTTCCCAGTTTATCTTGTCAAACTTTTACAAGATATTTAAACATTATTAAGTGAATAAATTGATTCAAAACTTCTAAATTAATAATTTATTAGTTATTTTAAAAATATTTAAAATTGAATGATAATTTTTTAAAATGACATAACAAATGAGGAAAAGCATAGAAAATATAAAAGAAGCAGAATGAGTAAAAATGTAGATATGTGGCGCCGTTTTGAGTGAACGATACTGCTAAATGTTGAATACGAAATAGAGTTTTTCAGTTTTTTTTTTTTTTAAAGGTTGGATAAAGCGATAGGAAAGAGAACGAAAAGAGAGATATCAGGAAATATAGTAATTGGATAAAATGGAGGAAGTAAAAGAAGTGAGAAGGATAGTGTTGATACTGTTTAGTATCAAAATGCATAAATTCCTAAAATAGTCGACCCGAGAAAAGAGATTTGATAGGAGTATAAAAGGCCGAAAGAAAGGTTTTTTTTTTTTTTCATCAAATGCAATAGCCTCCGAAGAAAAATATGATTTTAGCTGCTGTTACTGCTGTTGCTGTTGTTGCACAAGAGTTTTTTGCAACTTTTTTTTTTTTTTGTGATTTCAACCAAACAAATGTCTAAAATATAAGTTAGACGAATAGAAAAGGAATAACAAATGGAACAGACAAGCATATACACACACATATCAGCACATCAATAAAAAAGTTTGATAAACTGTGCAACTGTGATATGTTGAAATGTTTGGAACAAAAAAAAAAACAACAATTAAAATTATAACAAAAATTATTGTTAGCAATAATTTAAATCTGATCTAAAAAAAAAAATAATTTCTGCATTAATTAATTTAGAATGTAATATTACCGCATTTTAAGAAAACTTAATTTCGAGCAAAATATAGCTATGTGACCTGCAAAGGATCAAATAGATATACGTGCTCCGCCTTCCTACTACATTCAGTGAAAATACGTATGACCTTTAATAGATTTTTTTTTCTTCTTCTACGGTACAAAATGAAATTAGTAATTTGTAATGACGTTGTAACTTTAATTCAATTTTCTTTTTTAGTATTTTTTTGAAAATGACAAACATGCTTACTACTGCTACTACTGACCAATGTCCAATGGAAATTAACATTTAATGATCATAAATGCAATTTTCATTTTTGACTTGTTTTTGAAATGAAAAAAAAAAAAAAAATCACTACCAAAAGATGAAAATAAGCAATTGAAGCATTGAATGAAGAATTGTGAATTAAAAACAGAAATGCATTAAACGAGCATAAATAAAAATTAAAATTAAAAAAAAATGAATAAAAAGAGGAAAAATGAAATTAAAAGGGTAAAAAAAAAGCGCAAAGAAAATTTAATAAAATGGATGAAGAATAACCACAAAATTCTAATATTGCCAATTTGGAGCCAATTTTTTGACATATACTGCAGTTTGCTTCTGCATACTCTATATCGCGTGCCCAAAGCTTTCGACGAAAACTTTTTCTCTTTTTTTAAATTAAAATTTTATTATTAAAAACGATGATGAAGTTTAAAACATAGCGTGCCATCATATTATTTAGCCTAAAGTATAAAGATAGCTTGACTAAAGCTAAAAAGATTAAAATTCTTATGATTGATTCAGAAACTAATTATCATTCTTATTGAAATAACGAAAACTTTACTAGTAATTTTTAACCTTATTAATTTTGAGTTCGTTTTTTTAACAATGCCAATTCTATTAATTTCAACTTTTTATTTTTCCAATTCTAACTATTTCCTATTATTTCTCATTTAGTACTGTATTATTTTTTGATGAAAAAAGAATGCTAAATTTTAGGAAATTAATTTTGTTTAAAAATGATAGTTTTGGAAGGAAGCGAAATAAGTTGCAATTGTTGCACTACTTTTAGCGAATAACTGTTTCTATTTTGCGTCATTTCAAATTGTGCAAATGGAAAAAAGAAATTTTAAAATTTAAATGCAATTAATTTTCTTCTCTTTCGTCATCATTTCAAGTTAACAAAATGCTACAAAGACATTTGAACATTATGGAGAATTTTTTGCAAACAAAAATTAATTAGATTTCAGATTAATTTGACAGTATTGAACCAATAAATTTGTATAGTTAATTTTTTTTTTAATCCTGTCATTTTAAAAATGCTGAACGCTTTTTTTAGCGCTCTTTCTTTTTCTACGCGCACATTTTACTTTAATGTTTTTAAAAAGAAAGTAATTTTTAAAGTAATCCTTTCTCAATGTTACGGTTAGTAAGATTGGCATCAAAACGATATCATTATGATTTTCACACAATTACTATAATCTCCAAATTAAGATAAAGTCAATCAATATCATGTAGCAAGGAAAGCAGAAAACATAGGCAGTTAGGAAAACAATTTTCAAAAATCTATGATTGAAATCTAATTTAGTTTGATAAATATTCCTTTTCTATTGAATGATTCACAATTTTCATTCTTCCATCAGCTTATCAATTTCTCAATGATAAGTAATTTGAAATTGCTTTAATTTTAAATTTAAAATTTAAAAATATAAACACGATTTGTATACTTCTAAATTATTAAACAGAAGAGATAAAATTATTACACCAAATAAAATTATCCATATCAAAGACACCGATAAAATTGTTAGATCGATAAATGATAATTTTAATATAAACTTTCTAAATTTGCTCTGTAAAAAATCAATAATCGATAGTTTTGGAAATTCGTGATATACCGTATGATACCGATACGGTACAGTTTTGAATGAAAACAGAAAATCAGAATTATTTGTGAAACAAATATATGAGTAAATTATATTAGTTCACTTTATCTTTCTTTCTTTTTCTCTCTCTTTCTATTACACTTTTTTTCTGCAATAAAAATAATAGAGAGAGAGAGAAAGGAAGTTAAGAAAGTCTTTGAAAGAAGACTAATGAAACGGCAAAATTATGACAAGATAATGGAAATTAATTTTTTTTTTTCAAAAACATCTGCATTCCGTAAAAATCGATTCATTTATTAATTCAAATTCGTTAATTATGCCAAATTTTTCGTTTTTAGATAAATGAAATTTTTTTGACGTTTTTTTTTCTTTTCAAAAAATATATTTCGCATTTTAGAAATTTTATTTGCAATAATTATGCATAGAAGTCATTAATTATCCATTTTAATGAAAAAAACAAAATACATAGCAAAGTAATTTCGAATTCCACCAATAAATAGCAAAGCATATATTTATTAAGTGTGAAATTTTGAATGAATGAAAGCAAACGAAAGAACAAAATGTTTTTGTAAATTCGTCATTTTCAAATAAATTAAATTTTGTAGCATGGAAGCGCAAAAAGCAAGCAAGCAAATTGAGCTAAGTAAATTGTTGTTCAAAAAGTTCTTTAAGTAAATTTAAAAAAGAGCATGAAAACGAATAAAAAAAAAAAAAACAAAATAACGAAAAAAAAACAGCAACTATGAAGAAAATTACAATTGAAAAATTTTAGTGAAAGAAAAATTTTAAATTATCCTTTTTGTTCATTTCAAATAAAACAGCATTCTAATTAAATTTGCATTTCAGATGTTTGCAACAATAAAAAAAACTCTTTTGTTGAAAAAGGAAAATCATTACCAATGTTTTTTTTGATTTCGATGATTAATTATCATTTAAATGAAATGATTTAAATTTTCAAAAACTGTTTACATAAGTGATAACTTCGTACAAGTGCTACTTTCATTATTCTTTAGCCTTTAACTAAAAATATGCTCGGTAATATTCAAATTGTATCTAATAAATAATAATTATTATTGATGATAAACAGTCAATGTTGGCTAAATATCAAGCAATTACACTGCGAATTTCCAAAGTGCTGACAATTAATAATCTAAAGGTATTTAGAAAAAAAGAAAGGGACTGAAAAATAATAAATAATTTGAATATGAATCTACATCGAGAGCTTCTAGAATTTTTAATCATACCACCGGAAGGAATTCCGGTCTTTATTTTTTTCCATGGAATATATTTGTCTAACGCCATATGTCTAATGAAATTTATTGCTTGACGATTAGTTAATCTAATTTATTTTTTTATGTCATTTCAACAGCTTTCATTTATGGAATATACTACTGTGAGCCAGAAACAATCTCATTTAAAAGTTTGTCTAAAATTAAGCCACACTTTCAAAAATTTTAAATTGATGCAAAATTTGATTGTTTCTTTCTATAGGAGTGCAATTTCTGGATAATTTTAGCATGAATCTTTCGATTAATACTACATAGAGTTAGTGATTCCGAAGAAATAATGCTCAATTCTTACGCCTTTTTAAATTCATAAATTCATTTTTCGTCTATAACTTTTTTTTGCTTCTAATATCTTTCCTTTTTTCTTTTCAAAAAAAGTTTCCTGGCACATTCGGGAAACAATTTTAAATCTTTTAAATGCACGAAAATCCAATTGAAATAGCAAAATACATTTTTGTTAAAAAGACTTTCACAACATTTTCTAAAGGCAGCTCCTAATATTTAAATGTTAATAAAATACAATTTACTGCGACTAAATCAATGCATATATTCAAATGATTGCTAAAATGATTACCAATTCCGAATTTTGTTTCAAACTAATCAAAGAATTACCAAATAATTTTGATTCTGTTTAAGGTTTGATGAAGAAAAATGATATAAAAAATTTTAATAAAAAAGCACATGTAATCAAAATTGTAATAATTAAAGCTTACTCTAATTTCCATAAATTAAGAAAATGGAATTTTACATATATCAGTTAAGTTTTAATAGAAAATAATTCACATTAATTTCAATTATTTCAATTCCAATATTTTTATAAGGTAAAAATTTTTTAATATTTTGATCATTTCTTGATAAAAAATCATAAAACAAAAAATAAATAGCAAAAAAAAAAGATTTTTTGTTTGGTGATAATATTTTGGGTTGAAAGAGATCTTTTCAAAGACTTCCTGATAAGAAGAAGAAACTGATAAAAATTTTTAAGCATCCCTTCTTGTCATTTACGTTCTAGCTTGAAAACATTGCAGGAGTCAAGTGTTGAATGAATTTCACATTCCCATTTGTTTTATTAAGCTCAATCTATTCCCAAAAAAAAAAATATTACCGCAATTTTATTTAATTACAAAAACACGAAATGTAAATAGTTTTTTTAAAACTTTAATTTGAAAGTATTTACTAAAATATTTTAAAATCCAATAATATTTCAGGCAAATATTTGCAATTTAAATATTTCAGATTGAAAAAAATGACAATTAAAAATCTGAAAAGAAGGAAAAAAACTCTAACCTGTTAAGTGACATTACGACAACTGATGCGGCAAAAGCAAGTATAATGTGCAATGCATTTTCTGCCGTTTTCGTGCAGTCATATTACCTAAAAATGACAAATGATAACTGAATCTTATTTAATTAGCCAGAGTTATGTAATTTCAGGAAAATAAAACGATGGAAAAGAGCTTAGCTCTTTTGATAGCGCACATGCTTGAAAAGTGCATAATTCCCGATGAATAATTCTCGACATTTTTTTCATTTCAATATGCATGGTGGAAAAATTTTTGCAATAAATAAAACTACTAAATACTTACAACAATATGCAAAAATGTCTAAGTAACAATTTGCATCAGCCTGCTAAATTAGAAAGTCTGTATCGTGACCTTAAATGTGCACCCAAGTGGCCAAATTTTTTCGTGTTTTAAATGAAATGTCAGACGAATGGAAAATTTTGAAAAAAAATGAAAAACACATGAAGATGAAGAGAAAAAAGAAAGCAAGAATATGAAGAAGCAAGCACTAACTAAAATTTTTTTTTGTTTAAATTAATGAAAACATGGGGAGAAAGTTTCGTGATATGAAAATCAAGTTTAAAAGGCTTTTATTTTTTTTCCTTTAATTGTTAAGGTGTAAAAGAGTAAGAGAATGTAGGAAGAAAAATAAATTCCTTAAATTTACTACTTTTAAGAATAGCTAATGTAAGCGTAACATTCGTAGCGTAACTTACTTGTTGATTTTTGCTTAGAGGCTTTTTTTGGAATATTTTTTAAAAGCAGCTAACTTTTAGTACCAAGCAAGAAAATTTTTTTTTGAAAAGTATTTTTCCATTAGAAGAAAATGACATTTTTCATTTTCCTTATATACAGATTGAGATTAACTAATTATGAGTATCCTGTAGCTACTAATGTTTCCAATCGTAAGATTTGCGGTGCTGATTTGATGTTCAGGAAAATTCAGATGAATTGGATTATTTATATTTTTTATCCAAGCACTGATATTTTTTAATTTGTTAGATTTTAATCATGTCAAAATTGAACTGAATTGCTTCACTTGTCTGCTACATACAGTATTTTTGTAGCCAAAAAGATATGTACCATAGATTTTGTGGTCAATCTTACTTGATGACGAGTATCCAAAAGTGATTTTATGAGATATTTGATAGCGCTAAACTGCTTGTCGTTCGCTTGATCAAATAACGAAGAACTTTACACGTTTATAATATTTCCAGCTAGAAAAAAATATTAATCTCATCAAACATTTTAGCAATTCAAAACTTTCAGTTATTTATTAAAAATTTGAATTTCTTTCCCTTAGAATATCTGTCTAATGACAAAGGATCATTTACTTTATGTATTTTTAATAACCTTTAACTTGTCATCATTAACAATCAAACTTACTCGAAATGTTGTTTGTTCTCTCAGTATGGAAGTGAATGCTTGAATGTATCGTCAATAAAGTGTCATCATTTATTTGGTTTGGAAAACGTATCAGATCTGAAATGAAACGGAAATTGAAATGGAAGTTAGCATTGCGCCAAACGAAATGCAACACTATTGCCATTTTCACACTATTCGAGACATCCCGCTTCTTCCTGAAATTTTTTCCTATAATTGGAAGCAAACAGAAGTTCAATTTTTCTAAATGGAATATTGATTAGAATTACAATGATAATATGATCTTTTGAGAAAACGTAACTTCGTCAATAAATAGAAAATTTGCAAGACAACATTCATCAGATGTATATTATTAAAATAGAAGCGAGAAATACATTTATGATGTTGTTCAAATTTAAGCAATTAAAAATTTTTCGAATGAAATTTTTAAAGTTTGAGAAATAAGCTAATTATCTGATAAGAATATTTTAGGAAAAATAGAAAATGGACGATGTTAGGAATTGTTTTATATGAAAGTTACTAAATGAAGCAATTATCATTTATTTATTTATGATATAACAATTTGGATTTATTCTTGGAACAGTAGATTAAATTAAGGATTGTATAAGGCGAAATGACAAGGCTGAATCATGAAAAGTAATGATAGAGCCAGAAAAACAGGACATTCATATTTATATAAAAAAAAAAAAAGTCTGTGATATTTCAACGAAACATTAACCATTTTGCAAAAGGCTCGATGAGCAAACAAAATGTATAATATACATTCATAAGAGAAAAAGAGACACAAAGAAAAATTTATTTTTTGAAAAGAAAATTGGTAATTTAATTGAAATGAAGCCATTTGGGATCCAAGCAAAAATGTTGTATGATTATGTTGCCCTGAAAATGTATAAATGCATGTAAGTATTTCCCATTTCATCTCCATTCCATCTGTTTGTTTGTGCAACCGATGCTTTTCAGTTCTACGATATGAATGGGCAAAAATGCAACAACGATAGTAATTTGCTACATTTTCAACAATTTCACAAAAAAGAATCAAATCGTTCATTCTAATTGATTAATTACAAACCAATTTTTCATATTATTGCTGCGTAACGGATTATTATCTGAGAATAGTTGGAAGACCGGTGCAAATTTTATTGCTAAAAAAAAATTGATAATTTTATCGTTGAATTTGATGACTTTTTATAGTGGAAATTTTTTGAAAGAAATTTTGCAATGAAATGAAATTTGAGAAAATTAGATGAGCGCAAAGTGACTGATAGCATTTTTCAAATTGATTCATTCTTTTGCGCTCATACAATTCAGTCATTAAGAATTGCTCAAAAGTAACTTGTTATTTTTTTCCATTTCATTTATCATTAATGGTATTATTTGTTTAATCAATTCTTTTAAATTTATTCCTTTCGAATTTATTTCAAAAAAAAAAAAACTCACAAAAAAGTTTGCGGCAATTTTAGTAGCAGCTAAAAAATGATTTCAACTGCTAGCATTAAATTTGAAAGCAATTTGCAGTAAAAAAAGAAATCTCAAAAAAATAAAATGAAAATTGTCATTTTAAACAATTAAAAAAATTTTCAGAAAATAGAAATGATAGAAGTTGGCGACTTTCAAGTGGACAATTAATTACACTGAGGGAAAGAAGATGAGTTGATACCTGTCTGTTATCGTACAAGCCTTTCTCTTTGTTTTAAAAAAGGAAGGCTTAGCTTTTTTTCTTTAGTCCATTAATAGAAAATGAAAAAAAAAAACTTTTCAAAGTCAGTGGCAATGATGCTCATTTTGAAATATTTAAGAAAAAAACAATCAGCTTTATACGAAATAATACGAAAGAAATTTCACAAAAAAAAAAAAATGGTGAAAAAATGGCGCCACCCAAAATTATGACAAATGTCACATCATTTGAAGAGGCAGCATTTGCTACACCAACAGATGATGATGATAATGATGATGATGATAATGTTGATCTTTTTAGGCCTCTGTAATAACATAATAATATTATTTTATTTAATGTCAAAATTATAATTTTCAGTTTTTAAATTCTTTCATTTAAATAAAAAGCGTATATGACCTTTTTTTGGAAATATAAAATACTTCTTGCCAATGAAATGCTAAATGATCCAAAAAGAGAAATTTTGCTGCTCCAATGTGATACTTTCACGAAGTGAATGAGAATTTTCACCGTAAACTTCGAAACATCTCTCTGACTCATTCTACAATGCTTTTTCATAGTTTTCCGTAATAATCAAATCATAGCAGTTGTCCAGTCATGAAACGAACTGCATGGAAAGTTGCCTAATCATAAAACGAACTGCATGCAGACTTGCCTAATCATGAAACGAACTGCATGCAGACTTGCCTGATCATGAAACGAACTGTATGTAGACTTGCCTAATCATGAAACGAACTGTATGTAGACTTGCTTAATCATGAAATGAACTGTTTTGGAACATTTTTACATTTGCTATGCGCAAAATAATTGCAAAAAATTCTGAAAACAGTGTTTATCTTAAAAAAAAAAGATTTATAATCAAACAATTTGCCGCCAAATGAAGATGAAATTTGACTAAATTTTAAAGTGAAAAATTAATGGCGGAAAATTAAAACAATGAATAACAACAATCTCGATAATCCTTTTGACATTACAGAGAAGTTTTATAACAGAATTCATTGGTATTCAATAAGAAATGATAGATATTACAAATCAAACAGACCTTTATCGGAAAAGCAATAACTCTTTCTCTCTCTTCCAATTTCTCTCACTCTTTCTATTTCCTGACACGTGTGCGAAATTTTTTTTCCACTTCAAATAATATCGTTTATTTGATTAAAATTCCAGCATATTATTTAAAAATAACTTTTCTACTGCTAAATTATTTCAATAATTAGAAAAGAACATTAGTAGAACTGTAAATTGTTGATGGAACTGTCATGGGAAGATTGAAAAAGTTTAAAATTAATTTTTTTAAAAAATTTTGCAAAATTTGAACAGATAAAATATATGATGCTTGTAATTAATATAATCCAGATGGATTTATTAGCAAATATCTGCCGAGGCAAAAGACAAAACTTCTGAATGTTAAATTTTTGAAAGTTTAAGAACTTTTAAGATTTTAGCCCGTTCACCGACACCAAATGTTTGCATTTTTCTATAAACTGATTCTGTCTTCGTTCAGAGAAGATCAGGAAATGGAAAAGGCAATAAATAAATTCATGAAGAAAATGCTTCAAAAAGAGTTAAGTAATTTACAAAAGAAAAAAAACTCTACTGGAACATTTGTTGAACTCATTGTTTGTCGATTTAAAAACAAAACTCTTTTGAACTTTTTTTGCATATTTTTCAAAAAGTTTAATTTCACATCCATTAAGTATAACATGCATATAGACAGGCAGCAGCAAGTGGAGAAAAAAATATATTTTTAAAAAGCTTTGAAAGCATTTTCCAATTTCAAAGATAGCAATTGAAATATTATTCGATTTGTAAGTGCATGCTTTCAAGCAAATTAAAATTACGAATCTTTTTTCCTCGTTTTCACAAAAAAAGTGACTGTGTTGAGAAAAAAATTTTTGAATGCTGTAATAAAATTTAAAAAATGAATTGATCAGACTGTTTTGTTTGCTTCTCTGCAATTTCTTTTTTGCGAACAAATTTCGCCAATTTCAAAATTATTCCAAATTTGTTCAACTAAATATTTCTCTCAACTGAGCAATGAAACTGATAGGCAGGTTTACAATTTAAGATCAGATTGATATACTGTTTTAAGAGTATTTGCCTTAAATGATGGTTATTTTAAAAAGTTGGTCATTGCTAATAGCATTTACATATTTTGATAGATCAATCTCTCCTGTAGTAATTAATTAAAATCCTTGAACTGTTCTGAATTCATGAAAAATTCACGAAAGCGCTTTGTAGCAAGATAAAACATCAATGCACAGAAAAACTGATCATTTATATGTGATGGATCACTTTTCGCGATAAAAAAAAAATAATCGGATACTGATCTGATGGAAATAGAACGTTAATTATTATATAAACAATTAAAGTAATTTTTTAAGTTACTATGATATATGATTAGAAGTAAATAATAATTTTTTCTGCTTCAATCATTATGTTTATTTAAGTATTCTTAATTAACTCGACTAATTAATACAATAATAGATTCATGAAAGAATAAGAAACGATAGAACAATGACAATAATAATGCCACAATAGATGAGAAATAATTTGATAGACAATAATTATTGCAATTATTGCTTGTTTTTGAAATCATTTTTGAGAATAAAAGTCATTGAAAAACTTTAGTCTTATTTGTTTGCTTTCATTTTTAAATCTAAAAGTAGTTTACTAATTGCCATTTGCAAAGTCGCAATCATCAATAATGCTACTACTGCGACATGAAAGTAAAATAAATTTCACTATATTTCTAATTCATTTTCACTTGCTCTCTATCATTCATTTGCTCAGAACTCATTAATGAAACTTTTACTAAAGGTTTATTCAGAAAGTTGTAGTTATTGAGTAAATATCTATTTATGTAAATACAATCCAAGCAATTACATGGATACTTGTTTCATCTTAAGTTTATAAATTAATCTTTATGTATCTTTCAAATATGACTTAATCATTTCATGAAAATTCATTGAATTGAATTTAAAATGAAATTGAAAATATTGGAGTATTTCATAATATTGGAAGTATTTCATCGAAAAAAATGACGAAATGAACTTAGATAATGTTGATAAAAGGATAAATGAACTATGATAACAATAATTTAATGAAGCTATTTCAAAATGTGAAAGATTAATGTGACTTCAAATTTATATGTTACAAATAGGCTTTTTTTTTCCTTTTAAATTAAGCAATCAAACGAAAATTGACCTTAAAAATGTGCAATTAATTAAAATTTATAAAATGTTTAATGAATTTTAAAATTTATTCATTATAATATTTAAATGAACGGATTGATGTGAATGATCAAAGCTGCGATGCGACTTCAAAGAAAAAATATTTTTTTTAGGTGAAAATTAAGATGGTTGATAAACAATGAGAATGAATAAATGCAGCAATTCTAAATATACCTTCTTACTTCATTTCAACATAATAACAAAAATATTCAAATCCATTTTAAATTTCTATTTTTTTCGTCTTCAAAAAGAAAACTTGTCCATTTGCAAAAAATACATTTTTCCTCTCAAGAATCATTCTAAAAATGTCAAATTAATTTTTTCCAAACTTTACGAAATAACCGTTGCCATAAAATTTGATTCTCAATAATTCGTTCATTAACAATGAAATATGAACAATCAATATTAAAATTTTTTTTTAAATACGAATATTTCATTTCAGCTCTTCGTTTTCATTATTTCAAAAATTAGTTGTGAATTTGATAGAAATTAATTTCTTGCCTCTTTTTATTGAAACTAACAGATTTTTCACTCCTGGAAAAAAGAGATTAACATCAATGAATTCAATAGAATCATTGCTTAAAAATTAAAGCCTTTATTAAATTGATGAATGAATGAGAATGATTAGATTGCACAACTATGGAATGTTAAATAAAAAAAAAAATGCTTTTGAAAGTAGGAAATTTTAAATTTTTGCAAAAAAAGCATTCGTTTATTTATTTGTTTCCAATAATTACCGCACCATATTATTGGCAATAATAATAACAGCAAAAATAACAATAGTAACAGCTACAAACAACACTAGCCATCGCAAAAAAAGTTTCATTAGGAATTTGAAAATTTTCAAACAAAAAATATTGCAAAGATTAAACAAAAAAAAAACCATTGAAATTGATTGTGAAATTCTGCCTTCCATTTCAATGTTTGTCAAATGAAGGCAGCAAAAAAAAAAAAATTTTTTTTTGGAGAATAAAAAGCAGTGAGAATTAAATATGTAAAGTTTTCAAATCTCAGTAAAACTTCGAAGATAATAGATGAATTTATGGATTTCAATTTTGATGAATCTGCCAGTAGCAGTTTCAAAATTAGATTAGACACTTGCAGATAATTTAATTTAGACGAAGAAAAATAAAATTATCATATTTGAAGGTTCTTTTAAAATTGCCATTGTAACTGTTGCAATTTCATTTCAATTTAGCTTATCTAATATTTTATGGCTCGAGCTGACTTCGAAATCAATCTTTTTAGTTCCGGATCTTTGCTCTCTTTGTCATCATTACTGTCACTTTTTTCTCTTACAAAAGAAAATATGCAAATTCTTCTTCACTTTTTGTTTAAAATATACAAATGGTGCAAAAAGATTCCAAAAAAAAAACTTTAAATTTTAAAAATACGAAAATCAGTGGCACTGTTGTTGTGTTAAAACAACAGTTGAAGTTAAATGAAAAATAAACGTCAATTGGCTGAGAATGGAAATGACTAGGAAGGCGACACAATGTGCAACGAAAAGTAGGAAAAGCAATTGAAATAGGGTAGCAAAAAGATAGAATCAATTTAAAAATTTTTCGAACGAAAAAAAAAACAAACTGAAAGCTTTGAAACGGAAGAGAGGAAGAGATTGCTAAGAAAAGACGATTTGAAATTGAAATTTGATTATAGAAAAAATTTACCCAAAATAGCATTGATAGATGTAAAATATTCGCTCTCACATTATTTGCCTTTTGAAAATTTTTAGAATTTGAAAATTGAAAGAATGAAAAAAAAAAAGGAAAAGGCAAATGTGTTGTCCATTGTCAACAATGAAAGTTTTGAAAAAGTAAACTAACAAAAAGATTATAAATCATTGTGATTTAATAAAATACAAACTTATTGATGAATTGAATGCAAATCTATTCAAATTATTACTTTTTTTCAAAAAAATTTTGTTTTTTAATTTTTTTATTTGTTTAATAATTTCCAAAGGATAAATGACACTTTTGTGAAATGAATGGCAATTCGTTTCGTTTTCTTTGCAATTTCAATACTTTGATGATTAATTTTTCGAACTTTGTTCATTCCAAGGCTTATGCATTTTTAGCTTAAAATTGATTGCATTATAATTATAAGTGTCTTTTTTTTTTTTTTTTTTTGCATTTACTTTGAGTTAATACTCTCTCTCTCATCTATGCGTAATCAATTTAGCAAAACGCTACAATTTTTAGTTAAAATTTAAAATTTTTTAACATTTAATCGCACACACACATATATACACACACATACACATACATACATACACATACACACACATACACACACACACACACGAAGACACACATACATGTGACAGCAAAAATATAAGAAAATTAAATGGGAGAAAGAGAGAAAGAGAGAGAGAGAGATGGAGAGAAAAAGAGAGGGAGAGAAGTGTCATAGTGGGATTAAGAGTTAAAATTGAGGAAAAAAAAAGGAATTAGCTAATGAAATAAATTTGGAACCAAAGGATACGTTAAGAGTTGAAAAGAGGATGAAGAAAAGACATAGACGGAAAGATGATTACACATACATATTCATACATATAAGCGATATTTGAGCTTGTCACAACGAAATTGGAAAATGCATTTTAATAGCTTTTTTGAAACGATGCAAATGCATCGATTTTCAACACAACACCATAAACCCTCACAGACATTTCATTTAAAAATAGGCGAAATCTCTTTTGAATCATCCTTTGTACATGCATGCACATACATATACACACGTAAACGTATGTGCGTATACGTGTGTCATTTTATGCTTCAAATAATTTAATTAATTTGATTTTATGCGCGACATATAATGAAAATAGACTATGAATGGAGAAGAAGAAGACATTGCTTATTTTGTTTAAATTAATAGCTATTGGCAAAATAAAAAAAAAAAAAGTGTATTTTTTAGAGGAAAATTTGAAAACAAAAAAAATTATAAAATTTTTTGGTTAATGGAAAATACTTTTTTTTTCTTTCTTTTTTTTTTTGCATTTTCATTTCAAAATTATTGCAACTTTTTAATTATGAATGATTGAAATGTGCGCGCTATTAGAAAGAATTCATTTATTTCCAATTTTGGCTAAAAAAAGCAAAAGATGAAAAGACAGTGAAGCTGAATTTGAAAGAAAACTTGAGATTTTTTGAAAAATCATTGAAAAAAGCAACCCATTTGAAACATGTGACAGTTTTATGAAAGATATATAAGAAAAATTATTGTCAAAATTTGCCTATCAATTGATTTATTATTGCATGTAATTTTTTATCCATAACTAAATTAATCATTCATTATTTGAAATAAACTGAAAAATATATCATCTTTTATAAGCTGCTTATTTTATTTAAATTTTATTGCTTAAGTAATGCAATTAATCATTTCCATTCATAATTTCATTCATCAGCCAATTCTTTCATCAATGAATGCAATTTTATTTTGATGACTTTGTCACTTTCAATGTCTTTTGTCATCTATTTGACTACACTCTACATCTTTGTTACTTTTAATTACCGCTTACCACTCAATCTATTATCTATAATTATCAGTTAAAATTCTCATTTAATATTCAATCATATGTGAGAAAATAAATAATTAAATATCAATAAGTTGCAGAATAAATTAATTCTGAATTGAACTCGTAGCTAAACAATGTTCATATTTCATCATCTGTGAGTAAAAAAAAAAAAATTGTCCTAAAAGAAGCCTTAAAAATTTTCTTTCAACCTTATAGGCCTCAAAGCAATTCGTTTTTAAATTTACACAAATATGGTTACGTATCATATATATTCATTCAATTACGGAAAAAGGCGAAAACAAAAAAAAAAAAGAATATTTTTGTATCTTTGTGAAATGAGATGATCGTGAGGTGAAAATTTATGCCTAACTAAATTATATGTGTTAGCTAGAAAGATCAACGATTAAGCTTGTTTGAAAATCCAATGAAAACAGCTTGAAATTTTCCTCAACTTTCACATTTACTCTTTCATCACCATCATCATCCTGGTTTCAGTCCTATTTTCTTCCATCTTTTTCTAATTTGAAATAAGCACACACATACACACACGCATACATGTGCATATTTTAATTTTGATTTTTACAACTTCTTTTCATTTCTCATTTTCAATTTAATAATTAATTTTATTGAAAAATGCATATCTCCAACTATAATCAAATTGTGACTGATGGCCATTTTAAAAAGTAATGAGATGGGATGTTTTGTCAATTGCAAAAACTAATTAATTAACTGACAAATTTTAAAATGGTCAAGCATCTCTGTTAATGACATATATATGTATATCGAATGCGACAATAATCAATATAGCACATTGCTCAGGATGTTCTTTTTAAATGTTCAGCTAGCTAAGTTATAAGTGATTTAAACATAACTTTTTTTTTTAACGGTATTACCATAATAAAATGCCCAAATTAGATTTTAACTTTTTATTTATTCTGTGCTAAATAGTTTCTAAAAACAAGAAAAAAAAGCAAAAAATAAACATTGCAAAAAAGGACAATTCACTCAGAGTTTTTAAATCAGCCTTAAGTTGGCTTTTTTATTTTGGCAATGACGTCAACAAGGTTGAAAAATGACGAAATTCTCAAAGTTAACTTCAAAATAATCTTTAATCAAATCTTTTAACGTATTGGTGAAACGAAAACAGCCTATGCCTATTTTCCAATCGTTGTACCACCCGTCTTCGAAACGAAAGCCAGCCCATGCCTATTTTCCAATCATTGTACCACCCGTCTTCGGATTTATCTACCGTTGAAAATCACCAAAAAAAAAATTGGAATCCGGCCTGTGTCTGAACTGACATTTCATCAGTGATACACTACAAGCAAAGTCTATCCAATCAAAGCAATTCTTTTGCACCAATATGTAATGCTTATCAATCATGGAAAAACGAATTGAAATAAAAAAAAACGATGGCAGAAAATGTCAATGGAAATAATTTTTGTTCGTTCATCTGACGAATAATTATAAATTATTTTTGCCAATCAATTTTGACACTTTCAGCTCATAACGTCCATTTAATTATAGTTAATGCAATGTACAACTTTTCATCGTTTTAAAATTTTAGATGTTACCCATTAATAATTTGAAATTAGAGTGGACATAACGAGATTTGAATGAGAGCGAAGTTTTCGACACTTAAATGATACATCAAGATTTCTCGATGGTTGGATAATGAGAATGACCGAGATGTCCTGATTTGCTTACGAAACATTACTGCAAAAAATTCATACCCAATTTTGCATGCAAAATCAAAATATCTTAAAATTTTAAACTTAATTTTTCGTGTTATTACGTAATTAATGCTTAATGAAAATATTTCTACTAAGTAACCATTCCTAAATATATATTTCAAATCTTTTCGCAAGGAAACGGAAATATTTCAAAAATTTATCCTTTGAAAATTTAATTACATTTATATTCAATTCAATGCAAGTGCTAAACGATGCATTGAAAATTTTGAAAGTTCAGGTTTTTTGAAAGTTTTCTTTGCTCACACATATTGATGGCCTAAATTTCTCGCAAATTCATTGCAAATATTTAAAAAATGAAATGCATTTTTTCAATTGCAAAATCACCCGATAAATTGAAAAAAAGAAGAATTGTTGATTCATTTTCTAAATTAGTGAAATTTAAATCAACAAAAAATATCATGGCGTAATCACTGTTATTTCTAAATTTTATTATTGCGGTATGTATCGCTTTGAATATATTTTGCTCGGATATAATGCTCAGTCGAGCATAAAATTCGTGAAGTGAAATTAAATGGAATTTCATAAAGTAAATATTAAATGTGAAATGTCTTGAAAATTGTGTATGTTTGTGTAAATGTCTATAAAATTTGAGCTAAAATATATGCAAATATAAACTTCTTTGAATTGTTAAAAATTTGTGAATGAATTTGTTCAAAACTTATAAATAAAAATTTTCGAATTTTTTTTTTTATTTTGCAAACAAGGCTTTCTGAGTAAAAATTTATGATCATTTTAGGCTTAACAAAGGCATACTTTAGATCTTACAAAAAGTAATTTACTACTGGCTCGTGTAATTTGAAAATATTCGGTCAATAAATTGACAAGTATCAGCTTAGTCATTCATAATTAGTTGTTACAATTAAAGCATTTTTTGAAAAGTATGATAAGCTTGGATTTCATGGCCTATATAATTAAATCAGTAAGTTCTTTAATATGAATTGTGATAATTATAGTAATTAATTATGCTTTCAGTTCAATGGTCTGTAAATTTTTTTTTGTTCCTGAATCTTTTTGATCGAGTAAAGAAATGTTTCTTTTTGGACATCAGTTTTGCAAATAGATGAATTTGAAAAAAAATAAAATTTGAAAGGGACTAAATTTAAAGAATGGGATTTGAAATATGGTGTCTTATAAAGTTTTTTCTTCTGGTAAAAGAAACGATAAATTAAAAACGAATAAATAAGAAGTTTGCTTTCACATTATTTGCAAAGTGTCACAGCAATTTGCATTTGTGCAAAGATAAACGCAGTGAATTTTTAACAATAAATGAGGAAGAAATTACTGTGTCTAAAATATTTATTCTTAATGAGTTCCTTGTTTGCCCAAAACAATGAATAATTATTAATTAGCAATCTCATTTGCAGGTTGCAGGTGAGAAATGGAATTCATAAGTGAAACAAATAAATAGCCGAAACAAATTTAACTTCATTTATGATTACTAAGATAACATGCTAGTAATTACAATATATCCATTTGTAAAAATGATAATGGAAAATTCATTAGTTAGATAATTACACTTGATGTATGATCTACAATTTGCTCATTAATTAAGTGTTTATCTATATTTAGGTTTTACGGTCAGCTAATGGATACAATTATTATTCAATCATATAAATATCTCAGCAATAAATGAAAAAATGAAAAATTTTTCTTTTTTTTGTTTGAAATGAGGGCACAATCATTATTGGATAAATCTTTTGGAGGTATTATTACTGCATCAGCCATTGTTCCACACCTGAAATTGACATGTAACAGTGGAGTGATTTTGAATTTAAATCTGCTTTCACATATAATAACACTAAGAATAATACAATTAATAGGATTCTACAATACAAATTTAACTCATCATATCTTGATTGATCGATGAAAAAAATTTGCAATGAAATTTGAAAATTGAACTCAAAATTTTTCTTTATTTTTTAGTTCAATGAATGTAAGGTTGAATTTGATTGATCTGTGCAAGATTATACAGCATGTAAAGATTTTTCAAATATTATCGAACTCTGCAACAATTAATAAACAAGCAATAGCTAATTGCAAAAATAATGAAGAAGAATGCAAACGAAAGTAAAATGAAAATAAAATGAAAAAAAGAGATGAGATGAAGTTAGATGTGACACATTTTAGGTCAGCATAATTTTTTTTTTTTTTTAGTGCAAGGTTAAGAAAATACTGCGAAATAAGCGGAATTAGGATAATGGATAACAAAGTAATCGTTTGTAAATACTTTATATATATATACCTTGGATCTGAATTTGATAATTAAGAATTTTCAATTTTTCTGACTCTTATTTTCTTTGAGGAATTTTTGATGATACAGATTTCAAGAGGTCATAAAACAATTTCAACCATTTCAACTCATGTCTTGTGCCGAAAAAACTTTTTTTCAGTATGAATATATTTACTTAAAAAGCGATAAAATATATAAATCATCGTAATCACTTGTGAGTATTATCAATATTATCAGTGTATGTTGTGCAATATCTACGTATCAACAGATATTGGTAAATGGTTCTCCTTATGAAATTTCAGTTATTAAAATTTTCTATTCAACGTTTTATGTTTCATCATTTTTGAAGTTTTATTTAATGCTCTCTCTCCCTTCTGGAAATTCAACCATCACCATTTCTCAAATGTTCGCATGAAATTTCTTCTGGTATTCTTTTATAGGAAATATAGAAGACTGTGTCCGACAAATCGCCTTTTGTTTTTTTTAAGAAGTGGTCATCTTTCTAATCTTCTCGGTCATTTGTATTGATTTGTCTTATCTTCTTTCTGCAACTTCTTATATGAGGGCAAAAAAAAAAATCATTGCCATTTGTCATAGGGCGAAAGTTGCAGAGAAAGCTTCTTAAATCTGTATCACATCTTTCTTGGCTTTATACTTTCCTCATCTTCAGTAGAATATCAACTTAGTAGCCATTTTTTTTCCTTGGCTACTTTTCCGTCCTAAAATTTTTGTTTTGCTTTTCTTTCCTCGTTTTTGTTCAATTTTTTTGTTGAAATTTAGCTAATTAGTCATATAAGCTTTTGATTATCTTCATATCTATCAATTAGTTTGGAACTGAATAAATTTAAATACTTTCCAGAACACAGGAAATGATTTTGATGGATAATTCCCACACATTTTACATCATTTCACTGATATCAAGCTAACAAAAAGCATTCTGTTCATCAGATAAAACTAGAATCTGAATTTTCTTAAATACAAACAATTTGTTTGTTATTGGCAGTTAAAAAAAAGTCTTTCTTACGCTTTTTTTCCTTCTTTTTGCTTTTTTTGTAAATAATAAATTTCAGCCATTTCAAATTTCCATAATTTAAGACTCCTCATTGACTAAATTTATCCTATCGCTACATTATTCATTATTTTAGTTTCTTCTTTACAAATATGAATTTCTAAGCTGTTCAAAAACAAAAAAGTCTATTTTCTTTTTTTTTCCGACTGACAATTGCAAGTTCAATTAGCACAATGAATAATTGATATTATTAAGAGAAAAAACTGCTTAGATCGAGTTAAAATTAAATAAATTTTACATCATTTCATTGATATCAGGCTAACGAAAAGCATTCTGTTCATCAGATAAAACTAGAATCTGAATTTTCTTAAATACAAACNATTAGCACAATGAATAATTGATATTATTAAGAGAAAAAACTGCTTAGATCGAGTTAAAATTAAATAAATTTTACATCATTTCATTGATATCAGGCTAACGAAAAGCATTCTGTTCATCAGATAAAACTAGAATCTGAATTTTCTTAAATACAAACGATTTGTTATTGGCAGTTAAAAATTTGATTTGTTTTTGAAATCATCCTGCTATCATCTTGCACGGCAAAAGTTTTCCATGATTTTTTTTTGGTAAACCTTATAGAATCTTAACCATTAATAGCAATAATCAAAAATATAGATTATGAAAAGAAGATATGCCTCGAGAATTTGTTCTCTTTGCTAAGTGATAATGAGAAAATTCTTGCAAATATTTTTGCAGGCATTTTTGCTTTTTATTGAATTTAAAGCGATAAAAAAAAAATGGAAACATTTATTCTTAAGTCATCATATTAACATCCAGCGCGCTCTTTACATCGAATTATTTGCCTCGAGCAAAATTTTCACTTAGTTCACAATTTTGTAATATAAAATTCAATTCTTCAATTTTCAAAAAAGAGCCTTGTGACTTATTTATTCAAAAAATCGTCATTTCATATTGAAAAAGCCAATATACTATTCAGAACTCATCTCATCTAATGCAATAATAGTTTAAGCTTGTCTGAAGCTGTCGCATGCTTACATTTTACTAATTATTGTTACACTTGGACTTGATATTTATGCGTCAATGATATTGCATGAACAGCTGTTACAATAAGAAGCTAAAACTGAAAGTGATAAGATATTCTTAACTGAGGCCAAGTAATCCAGTGTCCAATGTATCCATACTAATGATAATTAGTAATCATTCTAAGAATATCGTGGCAATCATTCTAAGAAGTACGGTATTTATTTTCAAAATTTTATTGTAATATTGCCACATTGAAAATAATGAGCTTGCACATGAATGACTTTGAGCATTTTTATTCTTAAGAGGAGAATGTAAAGCTTTGTTCTACAAAACTTCTTCCAATGTGATAACTGAAATGTAAAGTGTTGAAAATCCGAAATACAACATGCTATGGTAAATAAGGAAGCGCTGAAATTGAAAATGATAAAAGAGTTGAAGTAGTAATATAACTGAACTTAAAAAATAGAGAGCAAGATGAATTTTAAAATTTTTATTGAAATTGGTCAAAAAACAAGTGAAAAGATTTATTGCTGAGTATGAAATAAAGCATGATAAAGATCAGATAGGAATGTGAAGTATTATTTCAAAATATATTGTTGAAAATGATTTGGTATGATAAAAAGGTTTCGCTTTATGAGAAGGATTTAAAAAAATTTTCATTTAAAACTTCTAAATCTTCTGTTATGAAAAAATTTTTTTAAAATGAAATATTGATGTGTTGAAAAAAATGAAAAAATTTAACCAATTAATTCATGAATGATAAATTGAAATGCTACCGAAAGGAATCGGCAGATTATTGAATGAAATACTTACAGCAATTGTAGGCAGAATTAATTGAAAGATGACTATAAAGAATGCATGGTAACATATGAATGTACTTTCACTTGCATATGCTTTTTTAAATTTAAAAGCAACTAAGTGATGGTACATTTGCTCAACAATAAAAGGCTAAAAGGTAATCTTCTCCGATAACTTATCCGTCAGTCTTGTTTGATTTGAAAAGAAAGAAATGTCAAAGGTAGTTGAGTAATCCATTAAAGAAAATTTGAAATAACAAAAGATGCTTGAAAAAATTTTAGCAGAAAATAATTATCTGAAATTTAGTTTGAAAAGGGAATTTCAGCCAAGAAATGTTTTCCTGTTTCCAGAATAAATTACATCCGATTGCATCCAATTTCGAAATTTGAAAAGGAAAAAAAGAAGGACGGATTTCAATTGTTGGCTTGAGCTCTGTAGCAATTATAATTGACTCCCGAAAATTGGAATCACTTATACATTTCAAACATATCAATAAACTACATTGTCGAGAAATACTTCTGCCCAGGCTTTCAATCATATTCTAAACAGCTATCACTGCATTACAATACACATACATAGATACACACACAGATACGTACGCATACACATTCATACAAATACACACATTTATTCTTTTTTCTCTTTTTAGTAAAATGAGCTTCAAATCATTCAGATAGCAAAATAAAGAGAAAGCACTAAGTGATAACATTCATCCTTATCACTTTAATCATTAACATTTCATTAAAAAATTTAAAAAAAAATGACGTTATCAAAATGAAGTTTGATTTCTATCCATGCATATTTGTTGCACATTAGCATGACCTAAATTAACTTAACAGTGAATTAATCATATGAGTCACATTTAGTCTCACATTATCGTCCTACAAAATAATCTCTTATTGTCCTAGATATTTTTTCACTAAAAAAAAAACAAATAAAGACTGAAAGAATTCTTATTGTTATTGAAAGATGGCTACGGTAATTGCTGTTCGTCTAATTAGCATTTTCAATTTGGCGGTTTCGATTTGCTGAGGAAGCATTTATCATTTGGTGCATTGATGGGTGAAATGTTTATTTAGCAAAAATTGCACTGATAAAGAACATTAACCATTTTTTGATAAAAGGAATTGAATTTTTCGTCTGGTTGATTAACTCTATTACACACAGCTATCCTGATATAGCTAAATCTTTTCATTTAGTTCAGTAATAAATAAATAAAAAAATGAAATTACATTTGTTTAATTTCAAAGAAAAAACATCGGAATCTAATAGTTATCTTTAAATTTATTTCTTTTGCATTTTGCTATGAAATAAAATTTTTTTGATTTTGAGGAATTTTTTTTAGTTTTTTTTCTTATTTTTTTTAGATAAAATTTTTGAAAAATTTGAAAAAACAAAAATTAATAAATCTCATTTAAAATATGAGTTTGAATTGTACATGCTTCAAATATTTTAAAAATTACAAATGTTTGAACAGTTCAATTCTGATTTCATTTTTCATTTCACGATTTTTTCGAAAATTCTTCACTAAAATTTTGTTTTCACAGAAGAATGAATCATGAAACATGTGAATGTTCAGAGAGCAATTCAAAAGTTTCAATTTAATTTTCTTGCATTTTATTAGCTCCGGTTCCTGTCTACGTTGTCACAGGGATTATAATGGTTTTGATATTATTTTCTTATTTTATATTAGTTTTGTTTAGTTTGTATTTTTCTTTTAGATTAATTTTTTGTAAATTTTTTAGTATTGCAATAATACGAATTGACTAAATTGCTTTTTTCATTTCTAATATTCGTAGAAATTAAATCCTTTGCAATTTTATTATTTTTTATCTCCTCCATATTTCCTGCTTTATCAAAATTTTAAACAAAATAAGAATTTAAACTGATTAAAGTTTAAAGCATATAAGAAACAATGCATCAAAAGATTATCCAAAAAAATATTTGAAACAGTAAAGTTTACAATGATTTTACAATGATTATAGATGAATGTATCGGCGATTGTGTTTTTTCTTTTTTTTTTTTTTTTTGCAATTAGCCATCAAATGCATATTTAAATAGAATATAAAATATTCAAGCGATGAGAAAGAACGGTAAACGGTAAAAATGTTGAAGAAGAAAAAGGAAAACGGAATGATACTATCAATAATAAAAAAATTACGACTTTTTTCCCTCTCTTACCTGAACTTTTCTCATTGCAAATGTTTGACCTTTGTAAGATAAGAAATAATTTCGAAGATAGTTTAATAAGAGAGAGTTAGACAAACAAACTAAATTTCTATTGCAAAATTGATTTAATTTAAATCAGATGAAAAAATATTTTTTCGCTTTTTAGAAAAGAAAAAGCCAATGGAAAAGAAAAAGAAAGAAATTGGTAAGATAACAATTTTGAGAATGCTTTTTTTTATGATTGTAACATTCTTCTTTTTTGGCTTTTTTTTTCACTCAGCCTTAAATTCATACAATAAATTACCATCCAAAAAAATGTTTGGCACATTTTTTTTTCAATTCGAAACGAATGTGTGATTTTTTTACAGCAAAAAATTAACTTCAAATGAAAAGTGTTGCCAAAGCTATTTTGCTCGTTGCAAGACCTGTGGCACTTATCTTCTGGCAGTGTGCGTATGCATATTCTGAAATTGTGAGCTTTGGCGGAAACAAAAATAAAAAAATATTTAACGAATCATAAATTTTGAATTATAATTTCAAGAAAAACTGACTATCATTCAGAATAGACATAATTTAACACTCAATGTATTTGTTTCCCAGAAAATGAAAGCAAAATCAATGACATATTATTTTTGACAAGTTTTTTTTAAATTGTATTATAGAAATTAGAAAGTGCTAAAATATAGTTGCAGTCTGGTAAGGTTCTATGAAATATGAGTTAGTCATTTAAGTAATTATGATGTGATTATTAGATTAATGGACTTGATTTGTCTAAAAAATGAATTACATATATATATATGTCCATCTATGAAAGTATTGAATTTTCAAAATTGGATTTTCCAAGAAGTTTTTCATATCAGTTCCATCAATCGAGAAGGTGGTTTTTTTTCTTGCTGAAATTTCCAAATTTTATTTTGATGCATAATTGATTGGACGCAAATTCTTAGCTATTTCAAGTAATGGTGAATGAAGTAGAAGAAACGAATACATTGAAAACTTTTTAAAAATTTTTTTACAAATTTTTTGTGATATTTTGACAAAAAATTTCTTTAAACGGTCATTCACTTATCTGGCAATTATTCAACTACCAATCGTTGAAATCAGCAGAATTGCTAACATTTCACAGGAACAAATGATTTAATACAAATTTTTCTAAAATAGAAGTGAAAAAAAAGTGAAATAACAACAAAAATTGTATAAAAGGATGGCTCATTTCGTATTTGTCATTCAACAATAAACAAACCATTTTTACAACAAAACGCTACAAATTCCCAATTCTCTTTCATCCACTTCAATCTTCGTAGTTTCTGGCAGTACAATTCTTTGGCAATATTACGGTGGTTATAGCTAGCGCTATTTTCTTTCTAAAATTTGATATTTCATCAATCCCTTAAAAAAAAAAAAAAGCTATTGTTTTTAATTTTCAATTTCTATCGTTGGATAACTATCTTTTAGCTTATTTTATTTCTTGTTTAATGTCATCGAAAAATATAATTTCATTGAACTTAAAAAAAATAATTTTAGAAATTAATTTTGAAGAAATTTACATTTCAAAAATATTACAAATATTAAATTATAGATTAATTAACTTCAGTAATAAATTTCGATAAGATTTACTTTATTGAAATCATTTAGTAAATGATTATAATTAATTTATAGTAAATTTCAAATCACAGGCATGAAACAAATCCTTACGCTGCTCTTACTACTGCTACAAAATACTTTTACACTTACACAAGAAACTAGCACAAGGACAAGCTGTACGTATTGGTTTAATGCTTTTTCAAAATTCAATATTTCATTGATTCAAGTTTCAACAAAAAAAAAACTAAAAGTTCTGGAATAACCTTTTTTAAAAACTATTACTGCATACTACTATCAAATTAATTCATTTCAGCTCCAGACTTAATATCATCCAAAAATTCAACAGAAGTTAACCATGATACTGTAAGTTATTAATCGCTTTATACTACGATATAATTATTGAATATTATTTAATAAAAATTTTGATTAATTTTTCAAAACAATGATAAACCAAAAAATAACTTTTTATAAAATAATAAGTTAAAATATAAAATAATAATTAAAATAATATAAAATTACATTAATTATTCGTACTATTTTTATCGTTATTTCCGACAAATCATTATTTGCTAGAAAATTCAAAAATGATAAAAATTTTTCATTAATTCGGTCAAAAAGATTCCTTTTGCATTTCCTATATTTTAGCAAATTATATCGACAATATCACCCATTAAGGATTACACTTCGGAGATTGATATAATGCAAAAACTTCGTTATTTACAAATGAAAGTTGACAAAATTCTGAATTGTTGCAAAAACAAATGCCCTGAGAAAAATGATACTGAAAGAGAGGTAAACAATTAATATTTATTTACAGTATTTATAGCATTAAGCATATTTTCTTTTTAGAATTAAAAAAAAATCACTATTCGATCATTTTTTCCAAAAAATATAGCAGTTAGTTTGAAGATTTAAAAAAAAAATCACTTTGAATCCTAAAAAAATATATTAAATTCAAAGTTCATTCAAAATAAATGATAAAAATTATCATAACTGATAAATTTTTGGAATGAATTTAATTTTGGTAATTTCAGAAAATCTGCAATGAGAAATCAACAACAAAAGCAACAACGCATAGGTCATGCATACTTTTTGAATCTAATAGATCAGAGCTAACATTTCACTTTAAATCATTTTGGATTCCTAATTAATTTAAATTTCATTCGAAATAAATGATAAACAGTTTTCGCAAGAAAAATTTCATTGCCTAATTTGTTATAGCTTGAAGTATCAAAAAAAAAATTTTTTTTCTGATAATGCATAAATGCTTGATTTGGTAAAAGTTTAGGTCAAAAATGATAAAAATGATACTACCGGAACGAAAATGTGTTCCATGTCCTTGTCCAAGAACTCCAACAACTTGTCCAGTGATGCCTGTTCACCATTGTCCATGCAGTGTAAAAGTTAGCCAACTTTTACCATGTCCTGTCGTTTCAAGTAAGCAATTTTCAGCTCTATTCTCAAGCATATTTTCCAAAAATGAAACAAAATTCATCAGTAAGTTTAAACTTATCAAAACTTCTGTTTCAAGCATTATTTGTAAGTTCAAAGTATTATCGGCGTTTAAAAATAATTTTAAAATTTGTTCAGCATGAAATATCTGTTTATTATATTGAATGTTACTTTATCAGTATCATGTAAATTTTGAAAAGATTATACTTCAATTATTTTATTAGTTTTAAAAACGCTTCAATAATGATATGATCATTTCCTGATTGTTCTATGGCTTTCATTAATTTTTATTATTTTCCTTTTCACTTACACTTATGCTCTCTTCCGCAAAAGCTCTACTTTCCGCTGCAGATATTTGAAAATTTATGATTAAAGATAAAAGTTTGATTAATTTCAAGTGCTGTTTCAGATAAATTTCAAATAAGAAATCGGCGCCGAAAACGACAAATGGGTAAGCGATATGTACGATGAATCAAATGTTTAATTTAAGCAATATTTTATTATTTTTACTTCGAAGGTGATTTTAAGCTTAAGCCTCATTTTGAAAAAGAAAAGAATTCATTCCTAATTCGTGCTTTCTGAAAACTTATCACTTTTCTGAAATGTGAACCTAGATCATCAAGAATGAATTTTGATCAGATTATTCAAAAAAAGAAAATTTAAAGCAGTACAAAGTTTTCAGCAGAAGTGATAGTTTCGCTAGATGATAAGCTAGCACTTGAATACCTCCGAAAACTTGGATATGTAGAAGAATCCAACTTATCACTTGCAAATATTTGTCATCCAACAAACTTACCATCCAATATTTTATCTCCAGATGAGGTTTTTCGCTCTTGATCTACAGTCGGTTTGTTCCGACATGTGATTTTTCAAATCCATGCATTTTTTTTTTTTTTTGGAAAATCAAAAAAAGTGAATTTCATATTGAATTACCTTTTATAGGTTGCTTTTTGCGTCAAAAATTAATTAAGAAAAAAGTACAGAAATGGTTGAAATTTTTACAAAACTTTTCAGCATTATTAATAGCTCAGAGAGGAAGTTTATAATTTCATCTACAATTCTCAAAATATCTTCTTTTTCATCGCCATTTCAAATATTTATTTTAGAGAACAGTAGCAGTGGTACCAATAACAATGCAACAACCATTTCAGACTGTACTGTCCACCCATCATCAAATGCCCATTCAACTTTTATCAAATGTGAGCTATTGAAGCAAATCATGAAGAATTTCTTTGTTTGTCATCTCATGCATAAATTCGTCAATTCAATCATAAATTTCACATTTTCTCTTAATAAGCAGTTTTCACAGCTTGTACCGCAACAATTTGCATTTGGTGGAATGCAACCGGTAAATTTTGCACTTCTCCCTCAACAGCAGCAACAGCTACAGCAGCAGCAGAAGCAGCAGCAGCAGCAGCAACAACAACAACAACAACAACAACAACAACCGATGATACCTTCAGGATTAGTTGAACAATCAAAATTAACGGATTTAATTTTATCACCAGTTGGTCCTCAACTAAAAATCAACGATGTATGCTTTCATTTTATTTCTTCTGAAAATTGTCAAAATTAAATTTTTAAGAAACTACATAGAAATTTACAATGAGTTTTCCCTTTCTCCTCCAAATACAATAACTTTGCTGAATAATTATCAACCTTGTACAATTTGGAATTAAATTAAAAACTAAAATTTCTTTTTATCCTCAGAACTGCCTATCTCCAGAGCGAACAAAATCAGCAACGGTTCCAAGAAGCAGAATTATGTTAATTGTGCTTACAGTTATTTTCTGGATAAAATCATTACAAGAAAGCAATATATAATCTCTTTTGTGCACAAATAAAAATGTCCAGTCTTACATACAACAAGTTTTTATCCGTGATAACTGATAACTGTTGTGTGATAAAATTGAAAATGCAGTAAATATTACTGAGTTAAAAATACACTAAGTCTGAAGTCATTCTAAATATCTATTATTAAAAATAGGAATAGAATACTTGAAAAATTTTAGCACTTTCAACATTTGATAATGAATAAAATTTAGAAAGTTTCACTTCATATCTAAAATGAATAATAGATTTAAACGAAATAAACTTTGTGATACTACGATATCATTATGACGTCATTCATTTTTATATCGGGAAAAAATTTAATTTTCCAAGACAATTGAAAATAGTTCGTGCAATAATAGCTATCGATCTTTGGATAATAATAAATTGATTTATGAGCCAATTTACTATCTTTATGAAGGTCAGAAATGAAGAACTAATTTTAAGAAAAGTGATCATTAAAGTTTAGCATAATTAAGGTAAATTAAAAAGAATTAACATTTTCATGCAGTAGTGAAGCAGAATTTTACAGCAAGTAATGAAATACATTAAATGTAATTAATTCCGAAAAAAAAAAAGAAGGAAACTTTTTGTTTAGTGTAAGAAAACTATTTGAAGATTTAAAACTATGCAATAAAATAAAATTTTTGTCGTTTTGATGGGATGAAGATGTAATACTAATTGATACAGCAAGATTAGTCATTGACAATGATATGATAACAGCATAATGAAACAATAGACGACAAACTATTACTTTTGTCACTTTCTTTTGCCATTTCTTGAATTTTATTCAATTATATATTATTAATATGCAAATTTATTGATCGCTTAAAATAGGTTTGAAATTATAACTCTGAGACCATTTTTAATTTTTCATAGTTTGTGCTGGTCTGTACACAGCAAAGATCCATATGCTAAAAAGAAAATGCCACCAAAGGTTTTGTTTGTTGTTTTTTTTTTTTTTTGATGGTAATTTGAGAAATATGTGAAAACTTAAGCCGAAAATTCTGAAATGATCTGATCTGTAGCGACCAACGACAACTAAAGGAAGAATGGTATGTTCAGTGGATGAACGGAAACAAACAAAGGGTGCTATACGTCGTCGATCATTTCAACCCGATTTACGGGCTCCTATTGGCAAAAAATTTGTTCACAAAGCAACAGTTAAGTGACAGTAATGATTTTAATGATCAGAGAAAGTTGCATACATAATACTACTCGCTTCCAGTAATGCCTCTAGCAAAACATTAAAATTTTTCATTTAAGCTAATAAAGCATCGTACCTATCTGTTATATAACAAAAAGTAAAGTTTTATTTCAGAATGAAGAAAATGTTGAAATGAATTAATAGTATTTTTAAATAATGAAATAATCATTTCTTATATGTTCAATTATTTTATCATTTCCTCCTAAAATACTATATCCGATTTAATAATATGAAGTTTGAAATTTTCATTTCTAAATGCAATTAATCTAGGAAAAATCAGGTAAAATGATGAAAGATTACGAACAAAAGAAAAAGACTTTATATGAACTTTGGGCTGATCAGGTGATTGATATGGGTATTCGAAACATTAGACGAGAATTTATCACTACAATAAGAATATATAATCCACAAGGTACGACGAATGCATGGGAAGATGATAAAAATTATGATAAAAATCGGTGAATCTTCTTTCAAAAAAATTTTCAAGTTTGTCAAATTTCTCCAAAATGATTAATATTATAAAAAAAAAAAGAAATAGGGAAAATTCACAATAAAGCTCTATAAGTTTTGCTGAAAAGTTAAGGTACGAAGACATTAAATTGCTGGACAAAACAAGAGTAATTCTCAGGAATACACCTAATAGTAAGTCATTTTTTCTATTAAAATGAACAATGTGTTTCAACGGATCCGTCTTTTTGGCATATATTTCATACAGGCTAAGCCAATCCGTAATTTAAATTGAAATTCAAAAGAAAAAAATGAACGACAGGTGATGACTACTATCATGCTTCATATGTACAAGTTGACGATAATATTACTTTCATTTGCGCACAAGGACCGTTGCCAAATACCATTGAGAATTTTTGGTGTATGGCGATACAAGAAGATTCAAAGGTCAGTAAAATAAGCATAAAGTTCAATTTACAAATTGGAATCAGTAAACCACAACATCAAAGGCATAAAAACATTTAAGACTTTTTTCTGGAATCCTTTCATTTCTTTTACTCATATCAGACTTTTGTTTCTTAGAATTGAACAACACGGTAGCTAATTTTGGCTCATTACAGGTGATAATACAATTATGTCAATGGAATGAAGAAGGCAAAGCTCAATGCAGCGAATACTTTCCGGAAAGTGATTGGGAATCGAAAAATTACGGAGCCGTTCGTGTCAAAACAGTCGAAAAAACTTCACCAATAACACAACTTCGTAAAGTTTATCGAACAAAAATACAAGCTGTTTACAAGAATAAAAAGCATGAGGTGAAATATTGAAATATGATGAATATTCTCTGAGACAGGAAACTCAACCAATATCTGCAAAAGTCAATACTTATTTTTAAGATTTATGAAATTAAATTCTTAGCAAGAAATCCTTTTTGTTTCCACTAATTTTTTTTTTACTTCTTTATTTAAGATAAGTTCCATTAAATATCATGTTTTTGACTTATTCTATTGATATATTAGAATTATTCAATTTCAAATGAAATTTTTATTTTCAATTTAATCATTTTTTCAATTAATCATTTCTGAACTCAGAAAGTTTAGTAATAAAAGTTATAACGTTATTAATGTTTTTTAAATGCTATCTTAGCTTGAAAAAAAGGAAGCAGGTCAACCTAATGTTTTAGCGAATTGATCCGATAATTTAACTGAACATTATTAACTTTGCTTTCTACACTGAAACAATAGTCTGTTATTATTAGGATTTTGATGACGGATATTTGCAACAAATGCTGACGAAAATTTGTTTCGAACACTATAAGATATCATATAAATATTGCAAGGTTTAACCAAAGTTCATAGCGATCGATGAATCAATAAATTATAATTTCCTGAGTGCATTAAGCTAATCTAACGGAACGAATGATTTATTTTTAAGGTATTGCATTTCATGTACAGTGGTTGGCCTGATCACTTTGTAGCAGACTCAACATCGGTATGTCGCGAAATACGAATGTTAGCTCTGAAATTTTCCGAAAAAAAACCTATAATTGTGCATTGCAGTGCTGGAATCGGAAGGTAACCAATTTTGAAATGAATTAAAACACTGCTTTACGATGAAAAAAATGTAAGAGGGAACATAACTGTTTAAAGATGAAAATTAAATTAATAGTAATTTCTTGACTGATTTACCAAAAATTTTTGCTTGATAGAGGGGGAAAAAACAACTGCAGGATGCTAGCAAATTGCCTGGCTACCCTAAATATCTTTAAACTTATTATGTTCAGCGACATCTTCAGAGAACTTTTCATAGAGTACAAAAAAATCGCACTACTCCTGACCCTTACGGCTAATCGCAATCGCACTACTCCTGACCCTTGCATCTGTAGCTTGATCTTCTGAAATTAGATTTATCTATTTCTTCATTGTATTCTAATAATTCTAAGTGACAGTTATGAAACAAGACAAGTGAACAATTGAAAATCATTGGCCACACTTTGCAGTCTTGAGCTAATTTAAAAATTTTGTAAACTTTTCATAATTTTAATTTGGCTTTAGAACTAAAAATTGAAAAACAGTTGGTGATATATCCAATGATTTCTTCCATTAAACGAAATGGAATTATTTAAAAAGAATATTAATATATTTTTAGTGTTGTTTATTTTCTGCAAATAAAATTTGTATTTTGATCTTTTAGTTCAATTCAAATTTTAGTCCTTTAGTTCAATTCAGTATAAACTTTTTCATTTACAATGGATAATGACCTGATTTTTTCTAGTTCTTTCCTGGTTTGACATATTCTTTTTTTTTTTTAATTGCTATTTTTCATCATATCGCATATGGAATTATCTTTTCAGTGCTACTTGTCCTCATAATTCATCTCATAAAAAAATAAAGTGGTCTGATATGACAAGAACATAATTCAGCACAGTTAAACTAAACTGGAATGAAATCGAAAAAATCAGGTCAATTTTTCAGGACAGGCACATTTGTAGCCATATTTATGGCAGTCAATCGACTTAAACGTGGTGAAAATCTTTTAGTTTCTGATGTTGTAAAAGAGTTACGTGATCAGCGGATGCATGCAGTGCAAAATGATCAGGTATTATTATTTTATCAGCAATCCCACCCAAGTTGTTATCATTTATTTCAGCAAAATATTTTTAGCCTTCTTTCTACTTCCAATTCGCTTTTTAATGTATAGCAACAATGTCGTTATCGAGAAATATCGGGGAACTTAAAAAATAGCAAACAAACAGAGTAATTGTTTCAAAGTATATGAAATGGAATTTAAATCCTCATAAGAATATGGCTTTCACAAAATAATAAGCTAAATAAATGGATAAATTAAAACATTTTTTTTCTAAAAGATGGTAAATGATTGAAAGATTACGAGAAGGATGGATTCTTGCAGCATGCTGCTAAAATCATAGAAAATTTTTAACGTAAATCAAAAATATTAATGATTGGGGTTGATGGTAACTATTTCATGCTGTAGCGAATATTTTAGCAGTATTTATTCATCTATCGTATGGTCATCGAGATTTTACTAGCAGAAGATTTATTGACCAAAACTCCGGATATAATATCGATAATCAAGGAATATGATGACCTTGTGGCGCGAAAACGTCAGGAAAGAAAGAGTAAAAAATGAGTGATTAATTCGGTGACCTTGCTGCTGACCATATTCCATTTATTATTTGTTTTTTAAGTTTGCATAAAAGTTTCTTTATGCTTACTAGATATTTAGAAAAAAAAAAAAAAAAAAAAAAAAAAAAAAAAAAAAAAAAAAAAAAAAA